>JARSSU010003979.1:0-51704 GCA_029619165.1 Eurosta solidaginis
TACTAAAAAATAAAATTTTCAATAGAAAAAAAAACATTATTTATATCTATGTTAAAACATATCAAGCACAACTATAAACAGCACCAGCCATATGTTAATTTAAATGTTTACATACTAATTAATATAAAAAAATTAAATCACCACTCAACCGCAAAGAAACGCGCAAAAAACTACCAAATCTTCATTTCGCGGCAAAAAACATAAAAAAAAACAATAAAAAAAACACAGCACTCAGTAAACACGCGCAATGAAATAAACAAAAAGTACAAACACACATACTGGCACATACAACATTTGTTAACAGACCTTGATTATGTATTAAAAAAAACTACAGCAGCCAATAAAACAGCATTAAACAAAAATGTAATTTGTAACCGATACAATAATTCTTAACAATAAATAGCTTGTGGCTAACAGATGTGCAATTGGTAGTGTGAGCCGATAAAATTTTAATTTCGACGCTAAACAGTTCACAACAACAATAAAAACACAAAACAAATGTTATAAACGGAAATATTAATTTGAGCAAATTATGTTAGCATTTCTTGGCTGCACTTAACGTCTAGCTTCATGTGCGTATACCTCTGCTACATATGTATATATCAGCATGGCTCAGAAATGAGTCATTACAGCATTTCACAATTATTTATTCTGCTGCGATACAGCATTTTTTTTAAATACGCTGGTATCACAATTTGTTTGAAAAATGTTCGCGTTTAAAATTTATCAAAAAAGCATATAGTCTTAGAGATTTATTGAATAGTATTTGTTTTAGAAAGCCAAATTCAATATATTTTTAGCTGACATGGGATAGTATTCTTATTTTGATTTAACTTTTTCATTATGCATTACAAGCATAAGCCTCTGGCCGTTTACATCATCTCCAGTTATGTAGATTTTACTTGGAAGTGAGGTACCAAAGAGCTTTATTTGACAGTTTCGTTTTCACCAACACAGCTTGAACCCCGGTTTAATCGATAATTGTGAATATTTTGTAGAATATATCGTAAAAATCTTTTGTGAATACACGAAAACTACCCAAACAGCTTACTTTTGCTTACACTTTTTCGTTGGACTTAACTGAGAAGCGAGTTTTAGTTAGCACGGAGAAAACGAAAATTTCGATAATCAAAATATATAAGTGACTCACTGAAGATGGTGAAAACGGCCCGGTTCAATTTTATCGTCCGATAAATTGCGTGCATTTACTGTAAAAAATTAATTATTGTATGCAATACAGGCCCCCCTTTACGGGATAAGCACATAAAAGCATACACCCAAGTGTATTTTTGCGAAAAGTAAAAAGTAAGAAAACAGCTGCCGGCCGATGATTCGGTTGCATTTTTAACACCAGCCCGGCCGATTTCATCATCCCGATTGCAATTTTCGTTTTATCGGTGGCTGTGTAAGAGTACTCTAACCTCATGTCCAATGGTACATGAACCAGATACGGATAGAGATTTAACATGCAAATGCAACAACAATGTGATCCATATGGTTCATGTACCATTGGAACACGAGGTTAGTGTAATCCAACGGATTTGCAGCTTTAAGGGCCAATTAAACTTCCTGAACCCTAACGCCATAGTCCGTACACATACCGATATCCATACCATCTCCAAGTGTTCGCTAATGGTGCTTAACCTAAAATCGAGAAATTTCATAAACGGCGGCCAGTGGTGTGATGTATGTCTCCGCCTATCACACCGTATGCCCTGGTTACTCCCGGGCAAGCACATCAAAATTTAGAAAGATCAATAGAAGAAATTTTTCTAAGCGGGGTCGCCCCTCGCAGTGTCTGGCAAGCGCCCGATTGTATTCGCCATGAAAAGCTCTCAGTGAAACTCATCTGCTTGCAGATGCCGTTCGGAGTCGGCATAAACATGTAGGTCCCGTCCGGCCAATTTGTAGGGGAGGGAAATCAAGAGAGCACGACGCAAATTGGAAGAGAAGCTCGGCCTAGACTCTCTGCGGAGGTTATCGCGCTTACATTTTTATTATTCACACAAAAAATAAGTCTCTTAGTCCTAACGTATCGAAACACATGACTAATATCTACAAAAATTTGTTAAATTCACCAACTCAAATATTTTTAGGTTATGGATATGGCGAGAAACCAAAATCAATTGGTTGGCTATGGTATGGTTATGGCGTTTAGCGTTATGGTATGGGACCATTAATCGATTACATTGATTTCTATGAAGTAGGTTCGATCAGCTGTTTTATCTGGTTATGGTTTTTATGGTTATAAGTCACCATTAATTGGCCTTTTAGTGTTAGCTGAGTCATCATAACAGCGAGAAGAATCCCGCAAAGAAGTCAGTCACAAATGATACAAATTTCTTGTTCGAAACTAGACCTAAAGTACCAAATAAGAATTAGTTTGATGGTAGCTAGATTTTTTACGCACTCGGAACATATAGAGAGATCATTGTTGAATTCGCCAGTTGAATGAATGTAAAAGGGATTGAAAGCGGAGTACCACTGATTCTGAATGCATAGAAGTGTACCAGTTTAAAACTAAATATTTTCAATACAACATAGATTCAGAAAAATATATAAATATCTCAAAGGATAAAGAAATGTTAATTTCTATATTGACTCGCCCTCTCTTCGCATTTGAGACTAAGATCACGTTTACACATGCACTTATCTTCAATAAATCTACAATAGCTAATTTACGCGGTCACATGTTTCCCATCGTTAGGAACTAAGTTATTAGCTGTAAAATTTTCACGTTTCTCTTTTATTTCTTGCTTCCACTTAGAAATTACAACATAGAGGTGGTTCCTTGTCTAAAATAAATCAACATCTCTAAAATTTGTTCATAAATACCAATTATCAAAGAGTAACATTTATATGGGAAACTAGTTACTTTAATTAATCATTAGGAGTTAAGTACGAAAATGCGTATAATCTCGTTATATGTAGCTAGGTCTAAAAGTTTTACAAACTCTTCAAAAACGTTATTTTTCAACTTGCGTACAAGTTGAGAAACATTTGACAAATGCACAAAATGTGGAGAACCAAAAATGAGCATACCGAACCAGATTTTTATGTTGGTTCTTATTTTCGAGATATTCTAACATAAAGGTACACACATCACGTTTTTGGCTGCATTTAATAAATAATTTCATCGCAAAACTATATTTCATTTAAACTCGATCTCTCACAAACGGCGTTTAATTCTTATCGATATTACATATCTTCTTTTAAATTCCTATTGTGGCGAATTTTAGCATCACTATGTTATTAGTAAATAAAGGCACAACAACAATAAGCAAGCTGCCACTCTGGTGTACATGAACAATCAATCATTATTTACACACATACATACAGGCAACGAAGAGATAACCCCCACACAGATGTAGTCATCAGCCGAAGTTGTTACTCCCCACATACACACGCATATATGTAGCGTCAATTACCAAGTAGGTACAGCAGTTCTAGAAGGCGAAACGTCTAGACTTTAGTAGAAATATGCGAATGAAGCAACGGAGAGTATAAAAGCAGTGCAAGCTGAGTGGTCAGTAAACAGTTTCATTTAAACACGCTATTAGTTGCGAAGTGAAATTGTGAAGTAAAATTGTACTAGCCCAAAGTAGTCTAATAAACACCATTTTGCAATACAGACTATTGGAGTTATTTATTCGACAATTTAGCGTTCGAACGTTAGCAAAATTTCAATTAGCGGAATTTCCCAAAATTCGTTACACTATAATCGTTTTTGTACTCTGCGTCCTTGATTCGCAGCGATATTATATGTAGCACACTTTTGGGCAGACTTTCTTAGACCTCGTTTACACATGCCCTGATCGTCAATAGATATCTACGCGTTTACATATATTCCATCTCTAGGAACTAGATTATTTTCAGTCAAATATTCACGTTTCTCTTTTTTATTTTGTGCTTCCAATAAGAGATTACACTCTAGAGAAGGAACTTTTCTATGAAAAAAAATCCGCATCACTAAAATTGATCATGCATGGTTTGCTGAACCTGCCGACATTCAGGTTATAAACCGCGCTTTCCAATGGTCCCGTGATCCAGATCCCCGATAAAAAACTTTAATATGCAAATGCAACAACAAACTGATCCATATGGACCACAATTTGGATCTAATACGTCTTAGTAATCAAAACCGTATCCCTTTTTCCTACGGTCAGCCCGAAATTAGATGGCCGACATGTTAGTATATCCCCAAGCGCCTGATCATCAAAGTTCTAATTGTTTGAAAGGCACTCCTCCACTTATGACAACTGTAGCGTCATCTGCGTATGCCGTTTTCGGTGTCCTTCGTCGAACTGCCTGCGTTGTTGGTTCATAGCCAGCGTCCCCAGCGGAGGTGAAAAACGTCCTGTCTCCTGCCCAATGAAATTTAAATTAATTTACTACAAAATCAAAAACGTGACATTGTGAAATAAGCAAAAGGACGCATCACTGCTACATACTAAATTTGAATATAGCTCAAACTACGAAAGATTCAATTTCATAGATTGAAAGCTCATAGCCACAAATGTTTTCTGCGACTTGCTTCGAAAACTAAGAAATTATTTTTTTGCTCATACTCTGGTAAACTCTTTAACCCTAGAAAGATAACGTACGTCTGAGAGACGTGTTCAAGTTTAAGGACCCTAAAGATATAAAAAAACTTACATTTTTTTTGTTTTTTTTTAATCATTTATTTGATATATATTCACTTGTTTTAAATGTTTTTTTAAAGAAAAATATTGTTTTTTTAATATATTAAAAATTAAGTTTGACTTGTCTTGGACTTGTCCTTACAAAAATCAGTCTTTTTCGAAGGACCTCAGTTTATAGCAAAAAAATTAAAATAAAATACATTTTTTGTACTTCAATTGAATGAATTAACTGTTTTAAACTATACTTAAAAAAATATTAGCTAAAATTACCATTTTAGGCAAAAATTACATATAAAATTTGTAGTCACGTAAAAGATAACGATACGTCTCTTAGACGTATTTTTAAAAAACAATCGTATATATTTCAGCAAACAAAAAAGTTACTACTGAAAAACACCCCCACTGACAAGCTGGTAATGGTAGCTGAGAAAACTGAGAATGAGAATGTTCTCTCTTTACGATTGTGGGAGACTGAGAGCAAAATTAAAACGACGTACGTCTCACAGACGTACGTTATCTCACTAGGGTTAAAAATATTTTTTTAGTTAATAGCTATGTACAAAAAAAAAGATTTGCATTATATTGTTAGTTATTGCACGGAAAAAATCGGTTCTCAAAAGAAACCATTGTGAATAAAACAGTGTGTCAACTTCTGCATAGACGTCAAAATTACAAATAGAATGGATCACCTGATTTTTATTTGACTATCGCTTTCTCATTCTGTATCGCTTTCTATCAACCGCTGATGATAGCCAGCCCTATGCGCCGCCATTTGAACACCCTGTCAAAACGCTGCCAAAATGCGAAAAAGTAGCCATATTTAAACATACTGCCAGGCAGTTGACGGATAAGATATCACACTTGTTTTATCCACAATGAATGAAACGTTTTTTATTTTAATTATTAAATAGACTTCAAAAAAGCTACTTTTTTTAATTCTACAACCAAAGTCATAACCGAACGAGAGTGTGGCTTCGATCCATCGAAAATCAAATGCAGTCGTGATATCAAAACAATAGTAAACTAATTACGCCCCCAAAACCACGCACGTTCACGCTATGTAGTTTATTTTCACACATTTGCTTCACAATACAACGTCAAATTTATTTTGCACTGTGTAATTAAAATATTCGTACTTTATTGTTATTTTTTATTTACCTGGCTTACTCATTTTTGTAGCTCTCACTTTCGAGCTTGACCCTTAGTTAGCTAAATAAATGCAATCACTTTGGCGATGCAAACCAAATTTATTTAAACAAAACACCGAGAACACCAATAATAAAAAAAATTTGCAAAAAAAACAAAAATATTAAAAATATACAACACGAAAACCTCGAAATAAAAACACATTCATATTTAAAAATGTATATGTGTTAAAAAAACATCAGGTAATCAAATTGCACAGCTCGTATTGTTGGCCCCAGCACAAAAAGCAACACAGCAGCTACACCAACAGCTGGACATTCAGTATATTTTAATTGTTTGTACGCGCCGATGCAACGCAAAAACAAAATTCGACTCGAAACGGATATTCCATTTTAGCAACATTGTTTAAAAATTACAAAAAAGCATTAAGTGCTAAAATCAATACTAAAAATACGTTGCATTTGTGTGTGTAAGTGTTTGTACGTATCCCCCAATTATTCACCTGCACGACATGTAAACGCGCATGCGCGCCAATTTCGTATTACACGCGACCAACCAACGAATGCGCTCTCAACGACGTGCATCAATCATGAAACAAAAACGATTGGCTCCTTGGAGTCTCTTTTCGTATCGTGACACCGCATACGAACGGCTTGGCTAGTGATCCGTGTGCCTTATGTTTTGATCGTTAGTTGTGTGGAATGCAAGAAGTTGCAAGAGTTGCATACAAATTTAGTGCGAACTTCGCTGTTGCATTGCAACTCAAAGATTCACTCAATTACACTCAAATTGAGTGTAAGTGCGCGTGATTGTTGTCGAACGGCCGAAGCTTCACCAGCCACGTTGCTGTGGTTTTAGCCGCTAATATTTCGCGCTACTGCTTTGGCAGAATTGTTGTATTGCTAGTTCGTTTTCACTTTCAGTACGCGTCTACAAGTTGTGCTGAATACGTGCGCGTTTCGTTTGCTGTTTGGATTTTGAATTTTAATTTTTGCGCCTCATGTAATTTACTTTGTGAAATTGTAGATGTGCGTGTGTGTGTGTTTGGTTTTTTTTATTTTTCTTTGAAGCGAAGGAAACCTGTTCCCATACGTCCTGCTCAAGGACGGCAGCATTTGCAAGTGCTTGCAAGAAGTTGTGAAATGTGTTAAAAAATTTCAAGAAATCTTGATACAAATTTTAAATTTTTTTAGAAAAAATTCTTTTTTTTAATGCAATTTGCATTATGAATCAAAATTGTTTGTGTTCAACATTTAAAGTTAAAGCAGATGCAACTCCTGAATTTATTTCTTTATCGTCCGTAATCAAAAACAAAATAGAGAACACAAAAAATAAACACAAAAATACTTGAAATTATGTATTGAAATTTTGTGATGAATATGTGCAACCGTTAATTAAATTAATATTAAACAAATTTGTTTTAGGTAATCAAAAATTAAAAAAAAACAACATAAAGGTTATAAATTCCAAACAAAATTATGTGCAAAAAAAATGTATTTGTAAAATTTAAATTTAATTGAAATACTATGTTTTTACTAAAGAATTGTATAGTGTATTAACGAAGATCATGTATGGGCAAGTCCTGTCGTACGGACGCGACTTCAAACGGACTGAATGGATATTATAATGTTGGATAGCACCACCAGAATGCTTCATTGCATACAAATTTTAAAAATCTTGAAAAATTTAAGTTCTTATATACATATGAGGAGTAATAATTTAATGTTTGTGAAAGTATGCAATACTTAGCGAAGCTTAAGGAAATTTTTTTCCTTAATAGACACTAAAAGGTGAAAGAAGATCCTATGCTCCTAGATTTACGAAATCTGAAATATCTTTTTAAAACGTTTGATATAAGCTAGGGTACAGATACTACGAACGATAGAATTTTTTCTCAATTAACAACATTATATGACATTGAAAATTTATGATGTTCCCATCATTCGAATTTGCCCTAGAAACCCTGAAGGGGTTTTGGCACTTGACCTTTTTCATAAGCGGAAATATACATATACTAGCTTTTAATATGCCATCATCAATTTGCTTTAGCGGTTAGGGGGACTTAGAGTATACCCGCGGTAGGTTGCCTGTCGTAAAAAGCGACTAAAATACCAAATGATTCAAAGTTTGCCAGCGCAATTTATAACTTCTCTCCAACCCAATTGTCAACCTAATCTACCCGTGGCGCTATCCTGTTTCTTTAGCAGCCGTGGCTCTCACGACCCCAAGTTGCTCATGCAACTAGGTGGGTGCTAGAGAATGGCCAGTAAATGTATCCCTGAAGAGAACCATCAACATCGATAGCACTCCCCAAAACTTTCGAAGAGCTACAACAACAACAACATTCCATCTATTTATTCTACGATCGATTTTTATGTCTGTCAAAATAGTATATTTTTGTGATTTAACGATGCACAAATGTTAGCTTTGTTGACTAGAATATCTGATAATAACACTGCGGAACAAATTTTCACTTTTCAAAATTTTCCAAGGATATTTTTATCACATTATATGTAATTTTTTGTGCTGATTTCATAAATACATTTTACTTTTTTGTAACAGCTCTAGTTTTCGAGATATTTTCGACTACCCGAAACTTATCGAACAGGAGTAAAAAAGTGCAAAACAAAAAATGCAATATTTACAAAAGGAAACCTCATCTTTTTATACTTCATTTATTTTTTGCCTTTGTTCTTTCATTTTAAATTATTGGTTTTGTATTTGTTGTGTATTTGTTGTTTCATTTAACGAAATTAAAAAAACCTACAAGAATGTCATAGAAGGATTCAGCGAAAGTGATCGAAATTATTTTAGTTTTTGTTACCAAACTTTCGTTAAATTAAACAACAAACACACAAAATAGTGTTAAAATGAAATTGAAGTTTGCGTTTTTTCGCTTTTGCAATTTTCATTACTGTTCATTCGTATTGGCTTTGACTAAGAGTATTTATTGTGTCTTCTTATAGCATCTCCAAATTTTTTCGGACTGTTTATTTTAAATTAATATAATTAATTCTGATTCTAACAATGGCCACAAAAAGACGGCGTTGTTTTTTTGATGCAGATAGTTTCTGTGGTGTTTGTGGTGAACATACCTTCAAACAGTTTCGTCAAGTCATCACGGACTTTGTTAAAACAGGATATTTTAATTACTTGGAGTGAAAATTTGCGATGAGAGAAGTCATGGGTGCCAAAACTGCTGCCAAAATTGTGTTGCGTGAAAATAGATCGACACACATCACCTCTTCGTCGACTTTAAGCCGCCTTCGACAGCACGAAAGGAGCTGCCTATATGCCGCTATGTCTGAATTGGTTTCCCCGCAAAACTTATACGGCTGTGCAAATGACGTTGAGCAACACCATCAGCTCAGTCAGAATTGGGAAAGACCACTCCGAGCCGTTCGCAACTAACGAGTTTCAGACAGGGTGAACGCCCTATCGTGCGATTGCTTTAATTTGATGCTGGAGAAAATTTATACTACTGCAGAACTTAACCGCACTGGAACAATATCTGTAAAAGCGTGCAATTACTGGCATATGCTGATGACATTGATATCATCGGCCTAAACACCCGCGCTGTTAGTTCTGCTTACTCCAACTGGAAAAGAAGCGGTAAAGATGGGTTTGATGGTGAATGAGGACAAAACGAAGTACCTGCTGTCATCGAGCAAAGAGTCAGCGCATACCCTGATTTTGGCAACCACGCTACTGTTGGCAGCCATAATTTCGAAATAGTAAACGACTTCGTTTATTTGGGAACCAGCATCAACACTAGCAACAACATCAGCACTGAAATCCAGCGAAGAATCAACTTGCCAATAAGTGCTACTTTGGACTAGGTAGGCATTTAAAAGTAAAGTCCTCTTTCGGCGAACGAAAATCATACTCTACAAGTCACTTATCGTACCCGTTCTGCTATATGGGGCAGAAGCATGGACCATGACAACAGCAGATGAAGCGGCTTTGGGAGTGTTCGAGAGAAAAGTTCTTCGAAAGATTTATGGACCTCTACGCGTTGGCGAAAGCGAGTACCGAGAAGATTTAATGATGAGCTGTACGAGCTACACGCAGACATCAACATAGTCCAGTGAATTAAAACGCAGCGGCTGCGCTGGCTAGCCATGTTATGCGAATGAAAGATGATGCTCCGGCCAAGAAAGTGTTTCTATCGGAACCCGCCTATGGAAGCAGAGGTAGATGGCGGCCCCCACTCCGTTGGAGGACCAGGTGGAAAGCGATTTAAACTTCCTTGGTGTGACCAATTGGCGCCGGTTAGCGGAGCGAAGGAGCGACTGGCGCGCCTTGTTGGACGGCCATAACCGTTTAGACGGTTAAGCGCCAATTAAGTATGTAAGTAATGATTTGGCAGGAACCTACGAATCATCATGATGATAGCTATTTTTATGTGGTAAACATTACTGGAATAAACTCGGCAAACAAAAACAAATGGTCCTATCCGACATTGCCTTCTGCTCAACGACCACGTCATCAGCTTTTGAAGGAAGATGGGACACGCACATCATGGCCGATTACTGCTGAAGTCTTTGTCGCGATCTTGGACAAGACCCACAGGTAAAAAAGTCTTATAAAAGGCAATTTTGTGCTGATACACGGTAAATCATTAAAATTAAGTATGTAAAAATTCTCATTTTTGTAAGAATTTAACACCTAAACGAAAATTAAAAACTAGAGCTGTTAGAAAGAAACAAATCATTTTTTTCGTAATCTTCCTTACTTACTTTACTTTACTTAATTGGCGGTTAACCGTCTAAAAACGGTTGTGGTCGTCCACAAGGCGCGCCAGTCGCTCCTTCGCTCCGCCAACCGGCGCCAATTGGTCACACCAAGGGAGTTTAAATCGTTTTCCACCTGGTCCTTCCAATATAAAAAAATCTGGAAAATTGTTCACTGTTTACCAGTGTAATAAAACTTATTTTTTGCATTTTTATTATTTTTTTTTACTATTTTGCTTCTCACTATATACAAAAGAGTTCGAGTTTAAAAACTCATTTCTTATTCATTCCAATTTCATCTTTTCTAGTCGACAAATATTTATGCTGCAACGAGCGAACAGCAGATAAACTCTTATACATAATTAACAAGTAAGGTGTCTATGTTCGGCTGTAACCCAACATTGTATACTCAGCATGAGTTTCAATTGCAAAGTTCATTATTCTAGTCTACGACCATGATAAACATCTTTTATATAAAGTAGGCGTGGTGCTTAACCGATTCCGTCCATTTTACTAGACATATTTCCTGCTACATGAAAAAATGTGTACCCACCTTATTACGATCCGTTAATTTTTCTTTGAGTTACGACTCCCGAAACATAGAAAGGAGCGTTGCCACGTCCATTTCAACATTTGTATTTTATCCTATTTTTTGTTATTATTCCACTTCGGAAAAGAAATACCATTGATATAAAGCTCTTTTTGCGAATATATAGCTTAATTTATTCATCCACGACCCTTTTAAAAATATTTTATATGAAAACTAGCTTGTGCAACAAATATAAAAGTCTCATATCAATTATCAACAGAAATCAGCTGTTCTAATCAATCAATCATCTATCAATAAACTTACATGCGCTCGCGCTGCCATCTGGCGAATGTTAGCAACTGCCGGTAATGCAGTGTTAGTTCTAATCACATATTCACAATAGTGCCATAGTACAAATAGATTTCTTCGTGTGCTCACAATCGTTTATTTTTAACAAATTATTTGTAACAAAATATAGCTAAACAAAAGCACTACGACCACTAATGCCTAAAGCTCGCTAATAGCACGAATCTTCGCATCTTTACAACCAAAACTTTATTTATAGATTTGGATTCCAAATAAGAGCGAAAAAGGAACCTGCACATAAAACAGCAATTAGAAATAATATATAGATGGTCGTGGCCGTTAATCAATTTCGTAAGTTTTTTCTTCGAAGAATTCCTCATAGTACAGGCAAGCTCTTTGCCGAATTTTGTTTTGATAGGTTTACTGTTTTCATTTATGATTAAAATTGCTTTTAATGGATTTTATCGCAAAAGCGGGCGGTGGGCGGTGCCATGCCCATTTCAAAAGTTTCCTCATTTTTTTATCAAGAGTCTTAAATCAGTCCACAAATCAAATTTCACATTCTAGGTGCATTATTTGCTAAAACAAATTTGGTTTTTTGTGTTTTCCAAAATGTTATATATATAAAAAAGTGGGCGTGGCTATGATCCGATTTCGCTACCGTTACCGTTATGTTACCAAAGTTAATATACTCTGCGCTGAGTATAAAAAAAATTTATGTTTGCACCTACTATAAATATGTTCACATAAAAAATCGTTAAGTTTATTGACAAATTTGCTCAACTCATTAACTTCCAAATGTTAAAACATTAATTAATAAAACCAAATTAAGGCTTAGTAGTTATTTAGAAAATCTCACGTTAAAGTGCTCAAATCGTGTTTTACTGTGTTACAAAAACAACTCACTAAAATATAAAATGTATTAAATTAATAAATCAAATGTTTTAGTCGTTTCTGCCATAAAACACAAAATTTATTAAAAATACATGATTAATTGTATGTACCGCAAAATTTTTATTAGTGTCAAAATAACTAAATGAATATAAAAAGTTCATAACAACGCTTACGTCAACTCAAGAATGTGCCTATAAAATAAAAATAAAAAAAAACTATGAGAATTCACATAATCTTGTACTCTAACTAATGAGTGCAGAATAAATCTTTTTTATTTTCAAAAAAGTCACGTTTGTTTTGTGTTAATATTTTCTCGTGGAAATAATTTGTTTCAATTTCAAAAAATAAATTACATAATTAACAATGTTATTATTGTAAACAATTAATACATAACAATGCATATATGGGGTTCTTCAAGTCAAAAGTAGTGACCGAAATATGAAAGGATTGCGATGATATAGAGTAAGAGCCCGTGACGGCCAGACCTTTGTCATTTTATAAAAGTTGAAATTTCGTCAGTGCATACTTCCAACTGAAGCAGGATCGTTGGTCTATTATAAAACTTGAGTCATAGTGGCTTTAACAAATATCGTGCAAAAATTTTGCAGACCATACCTTTCTTTCGTAATTTTATAAAGACTGATTTTCATATATGGTCTTCGTCACGATATAAGCAGCCACTAGCCTCATTGTCAGACACTTTCCATAGTGGCTTTGTCCAGCCAGACACTTTTTATAATGCAAACTGTACTTTTTCATAAAGCTTAATACTTTTTCATAAGCTGAAAGTTTTTTACGGCAAACAAAATTTCAAAAGTTTTTAAAGACTTTGTATTCGAATTTCAGTATGAAATTGCTTCGATGTTCTTTGAAGTTTAGAAGGATTAAAAGTGTCTGGCTAATCAAAGCCACTATGGAAAGTGTCTGGCAATGAGGCTAGTGGCTGCTTATATCGTGACGAAGACCATATATGAAATACAGTCTTTATAAAATGTCGAAAGAAAGGTCTATTTTTCTGCAAAATTTTTGCACGATATTTGTTAAAGCCACCATGACTCAAGTTTTATAATAGACCAACGATCCTGCTTCAGTTGGAAGTATGCACTGACGAAAGTTCAACTTTTATAAAATGACAAAGGTCTGGCCGTCACGGGCTCTTAGACTAATACAAGATTTCGAACTTTGGTTTTTTTTTCGCTTTTTTTTAATAAATATTGAGACCATCGAATTTCAACGTAAAAAAAGTTTAAAACTTTTCAAAAAACATACAAAAAAATTTGAAATTTTGCAAATTTTTCCCTTACCGTTTTTTTAGTATTGCGAGGAAAAGCAAAGCCGCCATGTCCGAGCAAGGAACTGAGTCTTCTAAGAAGACATGTAAAGAAATGTTTAAGCTGGCAAAGATCGCGGAAAGCAAAGCGTGCAGGGATGAATATAAAGATCTAATGAGGATCTACAAGCGCAAAATCTACAGGGCAAAGGCAGCCTCGTGGAAAATTTCTGTGCGCACATCGAATTCTTCAGCGAAACATCGTGGTTATGGAAAGTCCCAACTGGGAATGGTCACGTAGTAATAAAGTGTCCCTTTAAGTGCTTTCCCATTTGGAGATGATGCGGAAGTGCGAGCGCTTCGATCACGGAGCGGGTAGTGCCGGTCTGATGACTGATACCAAGATCGATTGGGCGGTAAAGACTTTTTAGATAAAAATCGCTGTGTCCAGATGGTATATTACCTGCCATGCTACAATTTCCGAGTATAGCGATCGTGGAATTGCTTAAAAAGACGGATATGGTCTTGTTTGCTGGGTACCTCACGAATAGTACCCAGTTCGGGTAGATCCCGAACTGGACTAGGTCTAAGCTATGAGGGGTGAACCTGCAGGAGAAACCTTGTACAAAATATCTAGGAATCATTCTAGACAGTAAGTGGTCGTTGAAGCTCAGCGTGAATGAGAGAGTGACGAATGCCTCGATGGAACTTTGTGCGTGGCCTTCGTTACACTCTGTCTCTCATTGGAAATTTACAGCGATTGTCAAGCCTATCCTATACTATAGAGTCTTTGATTGGAAAACGGTCACACAAAAAGGCATCTTATTCAAAAAATTAGAGAGGGTTCGCAGGAAAACGGTCACACAAAAAAGCATCTTATTCAAAAAATTAGAGAGGGTTCGCAGGCTACCAATTCCGACGGCTGCACTGTATGTCATTCTGTATATTTCCACTTGTAGACCTGGTGGGGAAGAACATAGCCTTACAACTGCAACGAGGTTCAATGCCTTGAGGTAGCTTGAGCGCAGACCATACGGCCATAATAGTATAGCGTCAGCAAATATTGGACGAACAAACTATCTTATGCCTTAGCTGCGCTTCGAGGGGCTTTTTCACAATAGAGGTGGAAGGTTGGCGCAAGGGGGTCTAAATGGCAGATGACAGACGTCGGGATACACGTATTCACTGATGGTTCCAGAGTAATGAAAGGAGAAGGGTCTGTGATATACTGTGCTGTTACGGAAATAAACAGATTCTACACGCTACCAAACCACTGTAGTGGTTTCAGGCGAAAATAGTAGCCGTGACTAAAGCAGTAGAAACACTGAAGGAAAAAATCTTATATCGACAGCTAAACAGCAATTGAGGCAATAATCTCTAATAGCACAATATCTTCAAGTGTGTAAGAGTGTAAAGAATCCCTGGAAAGAACCGGAATAGGTAGAATATATACATATCCGTGTTGGATCCAGGGCCGGCGGCAGCCTATGGTAGTATGGGTAGTACTACCCACTCGGAAATTCACTGAAAATCACGTATTTTGTGGTAGTTGTTCTCACGGTTAAAGCTTCTTCATAGCTTCTTCTTCATATAAGCAGGTTCGGAACATCATTAGCTTGAAAGTAAATAAATACTCCACAAAAGCCACACACACACATGTGACAAGAAATGAAACAATCGCTGCTACATAAGATAGAGAGCGTAGCCGACAGCGAAATGCAAAGCAACTACACACACACGTAGTTATATACACAAAAAGACAATATGAGACACGGCAAACCGCAGAAGTTTCTTGAACTAACTAGGAACGATGTCAAAAGAATTGCATCCTTTTATAGGGGGGACTTCAAAGACCCTGACTTATAAATGATAGAGATTTTTTTCTTGAAATTTCACAGCGCGAAAAAACAAAGGTCAGCAATATCCGTGAAGGATGAAAAACCGGATGAACTAGCTTAAAAGAGCGCATCCCTCGAAGCTTACCGCAGATGACCCAATCAGATTGAGCGTGACTAAAATAATGCGTGAGTTACACAGGATGGACCAAGCGGCAAAGGCGTGGAACCAATCGCGTGGCTGCAAAGTGTCGACGATCATGTTAGACTAACAATCTACCTAAGCTGTTTCCCGAAATGTAGCCCAATTAGTCCCTCACAAAAAATATGCAGATCACTTTGTGGGGAACCGTCATCTTTGTACGTTTTTCCCCTTTGAACCTTTTGGTCTCTATCAGCTTCAAAGCCCAACAAATTAAAAAATTAGAGTTGCTCATGCGCAGAAAAAGTCCAAAATTTCGACACTCTGTATCATCGCCTTGTCACATTACCGCCACTCCTTTTGCACAGGTAATGTGCCCTACAATGACAACATTTTCAACGACTTTGGAGGGTTTTGGAGATATCAAGTTTTTCGAGTGGGAACACTTGGCGTGAAAAGCCAAAAAAAATTGCTTTAAAGTGGTAACAAAATGCTGTTTTACAGCGTTTTTGAAACAAATTCTGAGTTTAGATGTTTTCAAGCGTACTGTCGAGAAAGGTTGATATTCCATTAAATAAATAACTTTTCAATTAAAAAAGTGTAATTTCAGTGGATTTTTAAAATTTTATTGCTTATATAATTTCGCATATCTAATCCATTAGAAGTGAAACAGTATTATTACAACCAACACCTTAAAAATAAGCTAAAGCACCACCCTAATATCATCACCAAATAACTCGCAAAGTATAAGAGTTAATAAAAAATAATTTAAAAAATGGAAAATACCCACAAGCCACACAATTCGAATGACAGAAATCCACGAGGCTCTGTATCGTCACTCAAATCGTTAGATGTACCACCAACACCCACACGATCTCCTAAGAAAGTCTCATTTTCGGATGAGTTACCGCCCTACAATGCCATGGTGGCTGAGGTGCTGCAAACCCTTAGCAACAGCGACTACACAGACAACGCCAAAACGACAAACATACACAACAACAGTCAAATATCTTCGCCACCAACAGAGGTCACCGAAGCTGAATTGACCGCCGTAAATCATGTGCTGTTGCAAGCGGCGCAATATCTAGAAAAATTGCACGGTCCACGCGATCCACCTCAAGCACAACAACAAATGCCACCGCAAACAGCACAAAGCCAACAAGAGAAACAACCTCCTGCGAATGACATACAACAACATTGGACTAACAACGCTAACAGCAGTGAAGCCCAAAACCCACAAATGCAACTTCAACAGCCACCACGAAAGGCGAAACGAACCGAAAAAGTTATTGGACTGCCAAATGCCACAGCGCAAGAAATAAATATTAGCGATGAAATTGATAAGGTGCAAGTGAATAAATTATCAAACATAAACACTAATGCACTAACTGTAGCAACAACAACATCTGCTGAAGCAACAACAACAACAACTGCTGAAGCAACAGCAGCAGAGATGGCAGCTGACAACAGTAGAAGCGTATCACCTGCTGTGCTTGAATTAGACAATAACAACATTGAACAATCGATAACAACATCGATGGCACGACAACAACAACACAAAAATCCATTCATAGGAGCTACAAGTGTCGCTGCACAGACTACTCAGCCTAAAACATATACCACCTCCCTCAACAATGTACAACTCGCAGAACCAACTACCTCAGCACAAATGGAAGAGATAAGCGAAGAGCAATCTCACGTGGCCAGATACATTGACCGTTACAACCTCAATTTAGATAAGAATTTTAGTGCCATGGAAGTGGAGGCGAGACGTGAAAAATTACGTTGGCTACTGATATCTGAATGTAGTGCACTGCTCGCTGAGGGCAAACATACGCGTGAAGCATTCCGGAAATCGGTATTGGAAAAGGTAAGTAAGTCATATGTAAATATATTTTATAGTGAAAATGGGCAGGGTAGATATCGGATGTACTTGCATTGAAGTTAACAACGTTAGCTTTATCTATGTAGGTTAAATGTGTTCTTCTTATACCCAGCTGTATTATCAATATTTAAGGTCTTCAACAAAAAGCACCGAATTAACTATGATGAGTGGTTGAACTGGGAAGGGCGCCCTCCCTCTTGACGCATATACGGTAGATATTCCAAGGAGGTTGGGATAGATAAAAAAGAAGTGAAGACTTACTACCCATGCGGGCAGAGCGTGGAAACTAGCCCTTGTAAAGTGTCGTAGATCATGCGGAAGTCTTAAGATATTGGACTAACAAAGCTAGTCCCAACACTATAAAAAGAGGGCTATAGCGTTATGATGGGAGTTCTTATAAGGTATCGCCTTTTGCCATTGTTATGAATAAGATCTCGTCAGTGATGACCGAGTTAAGAAGTGTGGGTTGTTGATAGAAACTGCTGAGTGCGTTCGAAAGAGTTTAAGAGGACATAGGCATTTTATAACATAAATTCCGGTTCTAAATAGCGTGCTTCAGTTTGGTTTCTTACTGTACTACCTGGACGTAGACATTGGACTGAGTAGTGCACAGGGCGCTATTTTGATACACTCTATTCTTAACTTGCTAAACTATTGTACCCTGTACTTCTATTTACTCAAACTATTTGCTTGGTTCAATATTTGTACATGGCGATGTCCTTTATGGAACATTTTGATACCATGCTCATATTGGACAGCGCAAAACTGCCTAAGGTTCAGTACCTGATATTTTCTGGAACTAGAGGAAGTGGTTGATCGTTTCCCAGTTCTGTACCTGATATTTTCTGGAACTAGAGGAAGTGTTTGATCGTTTCCCAGCAGCCCGCAGGTCCAAAACCTGTGGCCCAAAGGCCAGTGTCTTGTTATAGTAACTGCTGACGTCTTCTCAAATTGAACCTTAAATACCTGGAAGGGAACAGAGCCGACGAAAGATGGAGCTGGGCGATTTAGTTGCACCTCCTGTATACGACCTTTTAAAGCATCTAACTCGGCCTCGATTTTTTCCTCAAACATACGGGCTTCCAGTTGTGCCGAGATCTGAGATGACACCTGTGCTGAAATTTGTCTCGACATTTCGGATATACGTGCCTCCTGTGCTTCAGTCCTGGATGCTAGTTATGATAACAGGCAGTGGTTCTAAATATTTCTTTCTTGCATGTACTTGGTAAACTTTCTATTCAATTCTGGTTTTAATCAGGCCAACTTTGCTTCCTTATCTTACGGGTGTCCGAGTAGGGTATCGATTTCGAATGGCTGTTTTCTTAAGATCTTTTTTTTACTAAGGCGATGTCTTCCGATGTCCGGCCCTTTCTAGTTTTTTCGCTTTTACATTGCCGTCAATATAACTTTGGTCAGGTACCCAAATGAGTCTGATGGGAAGCAAGGTTTAATGCTTCGTGTAGCACCTTCCGACAGTTAACTACGACCTTAAGGGATGTAAAATTTCAATGCAACACCATGAGAGCTGCTTGTCTGCCTTAATTATTATATAGTAACATAGCCCCTCCTCCATCCTTGTACCTCTGCTTTTTAGATACCACCTGAGAATTCAAGAAGACTCTGCACCAATACCGTAGTCAATTTTAAACCTGTCTATGTAGAATAAGGTGACGAGCAACTTAAATTTTTTATCAATCCGTTTTTGAGAGAAACTCCCATCTTAAAGTTCTTTTCCGTGGCCATACTACTTTCCTTTCCAGCACCTAAACTTATTGAGTCGAATGGCTAAGCCGATAGATGTTACACCTATGCCAAGTTTGAGTGGCAAGTAGGTAAATTACATTCAACGCGTCTATTTTGTTTAGTTTTTTAATGTTGTATTGCTTATAAAGGGCTGGTTACTATGTTACGTCCCTGCTCTAACTTTCTGCTAACCCTACTCCTTTTTTTTTGTACTCAGTTGAGCAGAGCTCACAGAGTATATTAACTTTGATTGGATAACGGTTGGTTGTACAGGTATAAAGGAATCGAGATAGATATAGACTTCCATATATCAAAATCATCAGTATCGAAAAAAAATTTGATTGAGCCATGTCCATCCGTCAGTCCGTCTGTCCATTAACACGATAACTTGAGTAAATTTTGAGGTATCTTGATGAAATTTGGTATGTGGGTTCCTGGGCACTCATCTCAGATCGCTATTTAAAATGACCGATATCGGACTATAACCACGCCCACTTTTTCGATCTCGAAAATTTCGAAAAGCCGAAAAAAGACGGATAAAGCGATAAAACTTGGTAGGTGAGTTGAACTTATGACGGAGAATAGAAAATTAGTAAGATTTTGGACAATGGGCGTTGCACCGTCTATTTAAAAGAAGGTAATTTAAAAGTTTTGCAAGCTTTAATTTGGCAGTCGTTGAAGATATCATGATGAAATTTAGCAGGAAGGTTACTCCTATTACTATATCTATGCTTAATAAAAATTAGCAAAATCGGAGAACGACCACGCCCACTTTTAAAAAAAATTTTTTTTAAAGTCAAATTTTAACAAAAAATTTAATATCTTTAGACTATATAAGTAAATTATGTCAACATCAACTCCAGTAATGATATGGTGCAACAAAATACAAAAATAAAAGAAAATTTCAAAATGGGCGTGGCTCCGCCCTTTTTCATTTAGTTTGTCTAGATATGCCATAAGTCGAACAAAAATTTACCAATCCTTGTGAAATTTGGTAGGGGCTTAGATCCTAAGATGATAACTGTTTTCTGTGAAAAAAGAGCGAAATCGGTTGAAGCCACGCCCAGTTTTATAGACAGTCGACCGTCTGTCCTTCCGCTCGGTCGTTAACACGATAACTTGAGCAAAAATCGATATATCTTTACTAAACTTAGTTCACGTACTTATCTGAACTCACTTTGTATTGGTATAAAAAATGGCCGAAATCCGACTGTGACCACGCCCACTTTTTCGATATCGAAAATTACGAAAAATGAAAAAAATGCCATAATTCTATACCAAATACGAAAAAAGGGATGAAACATGGTAACTGGATTGGTTTATTGTCGCAAGATATAACTTTAGAAAAAAAACTTTGTAAAATGAGTGTGACACCTACCATATTAAGTAGAAGAAAATGAAAAAGTTCTGCAGGGTGAAATCAAAAGCCCTTGGAATCTTGGCAGGAATACTGTTTGTGGTATTACATATATAAATAAATAAGCGGTACCCGATAGATGCTGTTCTTGGTCACCCTGGTCCACATTTTGGTCGACATCTTGAAACCGCCTTCACATATACAACTACCACCACTCCCTTTTAAAACCCTCATTAAAACCTTTAAATTGATACCCATATTGTACAAACGCATTCTAGAGTCAACCCTGGTCCAACTTTACAACGATGTATCGAAAAGGCGACAACCTATACAACTACCACCACTCCCTTTTAAAACCCTCATTAATACCTTTAATTTGATACCCATATCGTACAAACAAATTTTAGAGTCAGCCCTGGTCCACCTTTATGGCGATATCCCTTAATGGCGTCCACCTATAGACTATGGCCCACTCCCTCTTAAATTACTCTTTAATACCTTCCATTTGATACACATGTCATACAAACACATTCCAGGGTTACCCTAGGTTCATTTTCCTACATGGTGATTTTCCCTTATTTTGTCTCCATAGCTCTCAGCTGAGTATGTAATGTTCGGTTAAACCCGAACTTAGCCTTCATTACTTGTTAATATTAACTTTTCAGTCTAGCTTGCTGTCTTTTTCAACGTTGTGGTATTCCTTGTTGCATTGACAATAAATAGTCTAGTTAAAACTATGGTATTTCGTTACTGAAAAGTATGAGTTCTGTCTTGCTGGGGCTTAAATTAAGTTGGCTTGATGAGTGAAGAAAAAAACTTCGAGACTTCGATAACAACGTCATCTTCATACACCAATGCCCGTACTCCTCGGTTGTTAATGAAGCAGAATTGCTAGGTGGGGTTGACAATTGGGTTGGAGAAGCTATATATTGCGCTGGCAACCTGAGAGGGTTGCGCTACACAACCCCTTGAATCCATTTGGTATTTTAGTCGCCTCTTACGACAGGCATACCTACCGCGGGTATATTCTAATCCCCTAACCCGCTGCCTTTCCTGAATACTCGTTGAATATTGACGGCAGCTTTTGCAATGGTAGTGCGTTGAGGTCAAAGATTAAGAGCAGATACCTTGCCAGGCCTTCTGAGTTTTGCCTACCCCTCGCAGTCCCGCAATGCCTTTGCCACCTCTCAATGCCTCTCAGTCTCAACATAGCGAATTAGTAGTAGGGGCAGTGACTTTTTATTTTTGAAAACCAATGGAGAAGAGTGAAAGTTTGATGTTTGGGAGCATTATTAAGCGGAAACTTACTTGGTTTCTTTTATTGCAGCATGATTGTTTCAGCAGATGCCTTAGCACTGCCTGTCCAAATTTTCTTCAGGTCCATTGCCCATGGCATTGAGATTCTATATAACTCCATATCGAAGTATTCTTCCCAAGGTATTTCGTCAAAAACACCCCATATCTGCAGAATATACACAAGTCAGTTTAAGATAAAGCCAGAATTGATCCTAAACGAACTTTGCTTAAAAAAATCTGTTCACTAAGTGCTCCTCAGATTAGTTTATACTTTATAGATATTTTGGGTGATCTTTTATTTAACTTCATGGACCAGAAAATATCCGACTGCGTCTATAATTTTTCATTTCTGTTCCGCTCCCTTTTCCTTTTCACTTTTCATTCGCTTTCCTGACTTTGTTTTCATCGTCTTGATTTCCGTCTTTTCGTTCCCCTCCTTCTATCTTTCAGGCATCCGCTTCCTTCTTTTTTCTTCTTCAACTTTCTCCTTCCTTTTCTATTCCTCTTTAACTTCCCATCCACTTCCTTCCTGTTAAGTACATATACCCAAAGCGCTGCTTAACCACTGTGTGCCATGTGCTAGCTATATATTAAGCTCACAGTTGGATATATAATTTTATGCTTTTACTAAACTTAAGCTCCTATATATTTTAATATTAGCTTTCACTTCTATAATCAATAAAAAAAATTGAGCCCACAATGAAATGCTATCTGAATTCAGTGACAAAAACACGTTCCAAATGACTCCCAACAGGGCTCATTATAATCGATACAAAATAACACAGCAGCCCGAAAACCAGTTAAGAAAGAGAAAGAAACCTGTTTTCTTATATTCATCTAAATCTTTACATATTAGCCTTCTTTTATATGACACCTTCCACATATTTCATCTTCTTATTTTGCTGTTACTTATATGACACATATGATTCTTGTTTTTATATTTTTGTATACCTTTCATAAAACTGAAATGGTATATTAACTTCGTCACCAATCTCAAAATTGTAAGTCCTTAAAGTAAAATAGATAGACCCAGTGAAGCTGAGTTAAATTAGCCATGTCCGTCCGTCCGTCCGTAAACACGATAACTTGAGTAAGTTTTGAGTTATCTTAATGAAATTTGGTATGTAGGTTGCAGGGCACTTATCTCTAATCGCTATTTAAAATGAACGAAATCGGACTATAACCACGCCCACTTTTTCGATATCGAAAAACCGAAAAAGTGCGATAATTCATTACCAAAGACGGACAAAGGGATTAAAATTGGTAGGTGGGTTGACCTTATGGCGCAGAACTGTAAATTAGTAAAATTTTGGAAAATGGGCGTGGCACCGCCCACTTTTAAAAGAAGGTAATTTAAAAGTTTTGCAAACCGTAATATAGCAGTCGTTTAAGATATCATGATGCAATTTGGCAGGAACGTTAATCATATTATGTGTTCTAAGTAAAAATTAGCAACAAAGGATGACCAACACGCCCACTTTTGAAAAAAAAATTTTTAAGTCAATATATGGTGCAACAAAATACAAAAATAAACGAAAATTTCAAAATGGGCGTGGCTCCGCCCTTTTTCATTTAATTTGTCTAGGATACTTTTAATGCCATATGTCGAACAATAATTTACCAATACTTGTGAAATTTGGTAGGGGCTTAGATTCTAGGACGATAACTGTTCTCTGCGAAAAGGGCGAAATCGGTTAAAGCCACGCCCAGTTTTTATACACAGTCGACCGTCTGTCCTTCAGCTCGGCCGCTAACACGATAACTTGAGCAAAAAATCGATATATCTTTACTAAACTCAGTTCACGTACTTATCTGAACTCACTTTGTATTGGTGTAAAAAATGGCCGAAATCCGACTATGACCACGCCCACTTTTTCGATATCGAAAGTTACAAAAAATGAAAAAAATGCCAAATTTCTATACCAAATACGAAAAAAGGGATGAATGGTAATTGGATTGGTTTATTGACGCAAAATATAACTTTAGAAAAAACTTTGCAAAATTAATGTGACACCTACCATATTAAGTAGAAGAAAAAGAAAAAGTTCAGGAATGCTGTTCGTGTATTACATATATAAATAAATTAGCGGTACCCGACAGATGATGTTCTGGGTCACCTTGGTCCACATTTTGGTCAATATCTCGAAAACGCCTTCACATATAAAACTACCACCACTCCCTTTTAAAATACTCATAAACACCTTTCATTGATACCCATATCGTACAAACAAATTCTAGAGTCACCCCTGGTCCACCTTTATGACGATGTCTCGAAAAGGCGTCCACCTATAGAACTAAGCCCACACCCTTTTAAAATACTCATTAACACCCTTCATTTGATACCCATATCGTACAAACAAATTCTAGAGTCAGTCCTGGTCCACCTTTATGGCGATATCCCTAAATGGCGTCCACCCATAGAACTATGGCCTACTCCCTCTTAAAATACTCTTTAATACCTTCCATTTGATACACATGTCATACAAACACATTGCAGGGTTGCCCTAGGCTCATTTCCCTACGTTGTGATTTTCCCTTATTTTGTCTCCATAGCTCTGAGCTGAGTATGTAATGTTCGGTTACACCCGAACTTAGCCTTCCCTACTTGTTTATTTTATATTTATCTTAAAAATGGCTAAGGTACGTACATCTGTTCACTATATATTTCATATCATATACAGCCCATTATTTGGATATTACGAATGGGATAAGATTATTTTTCAGCCCCATTCATGAAAGGTATGAAGTCTTCGGCACAGCCGAAGACAGTACCATCCTTGCTTATTTTTTATTGATAGCTTGATATTAATATATGAAGAGCAGCGAAAAATAAAATAGCAGTGGCAATATTTATTGAATATCGTCAATTAATCCTTTTCTCTTTTGATAATTTAAAAAAAGCTTTTATCAATTTTGCAACTGAAACAATGGATAACAATGAATTCGACTTGGTGCAAGTTATAGGTATTTCAAAATTCGCATTAATTTTGAGAGTAATTTTTCCAATACAAAGTGTGAAACATTTCTCAGACTAAAATTGATTGGACAGCAAATCTACGTGCTCAAAAAATTCGAGTTTTTCGAAAACGGGGTTAAGATCAGGGGCCGTATTGTGCTATACGATCCGTGATTGAAATCAATTTTTTAAATCGCAATCTTTTAACAGTTTCTGATTTATCGTTTGAGTGAAATTTCTTTTCGATACGTGACCGTGCAATAGATACCCAGTCCTGGGGCAGATTCAGTAACTGTGAATTTTAAAATGTATACTTTTTTCTTCTTAGAATTTGTATGAAGAAAAATGTACATTTCAAAACTCACACTTACTGAATTCAGCTCCTGCACAACGAAAATATCAAAATCTTTTAATGTACATACATACATATATCAAAAAAATGTATAAGAAAAAATTTTGTTTAGTGAATATCAAAATCGATATAAAAAAAATTTAGTAGTTCATTGGCAAGCACTCCGAGAGTATTTCTGCCATGAAGAACTTCTCAGTTAAAACTCATCTGCCTTTCAGATGTCGTTCGGAGTCGGCGTAAAACACGTAGGTTCCGTCCCGCTAATTTTTAGGAAAAATGTAAAGGTGCACAGCGCAAATTGGAAGGGAAGCTCAGCCTAAAATCTCTAATTTAGGGACTCATTGCATGCGGGAGGTGGTTATGACCAAGATCATGTTACAACATCCAGGCCGAAGGTGGGCCAGAGTTGCACGCGGAACCGTAAGAGTATGCTTTCCGCTTTTGCAAAAATTGGGTATGGGTATTGTCTCGCCACTGTCAGCAGGAGAGATGTTGCAAGGTAGCTGAAGGCCTCACCGGCAAGGTGTTTTGTAATCGGCATGGATACTCCACCAAGACCTACTGATTTTAATCTTCTCAATAGCTCCTTTAAGCTCTGTCGCGGTTATGGTAGTTTTTGTATTTTCAAAGGAGAAAACATCGAAAGCCTCAAATTCTGTGTGGGATTTTAGCTAGCACTAAAACTCCTATTGTCTAAGTACCATTTCCCATGATACTACCTTCAAGTTTTTCATCGAGAGGTGGATTGCGCACTAGGCTCTACGTCCGTTGGGGTCACGTTGCAGTACTTTTTCACTCGCACGGCGTTTACTCCCAATCTTGCTACCTGTGTGTGTATGTTTATTATGCATTAATGTATAAAATAACTATATACATTTGCGTTCCTACGGTACTTCTTCATTGTAATGGTATTGACCATTCGTGTGTCGCTTTAATTCAGACTCACTTGCACCGTAGGGATGTGCGTTCGGGCAGTTGAAGAGGCTTTGTCTCCAACCCATGTTTTCGCTGCTTTAGGTCTCTCTTATTGAAGAGAGCCATCAACTTGTTCTTGCATTGAAGGGCTTACATTTTGAATTTTTTTGTTTAAGTACTTGTTAATTTATTGTTTGTTCCCTCAATACTTTGCGAGTGTGCTACCCTTCCAATGTCGGTAGTTGCAACGGTGTAAGAGGCATTGTCTCCAATCCGTGCCCAGACAATCACTATATTTCCTTTCAATATGTCCAGCGACCCTTTTTCGAATTATTCCATCGCATCTGCCAGTTTCGCAAACTAATTTATAGTCAAGCCTGACACGTCATATTTTATATGCAGGTCACTAAAGTTGAGGAGTTCTTCGATGATGTGTGAAATATTTGGCAAATTATCACAATTAACTGCCCCTCGGGTGAGGGTATCACCATTTACGGTGCTTAACATTGCCTTCTTCTTCATGTAGCGATACGGAGATTGTAGTTATGGAAGGAAACCGCGTGAGTGAGAAACGCCCACTTGGAATTCGGAGCGAGCAACAGTGGATTCTTGACCTTTTATCGATAATAGTGGGGGCCACAAATGGTTTGAAAAAATAAAATATGCAGAGTCGTGGTATATTGGGAGCTAGCCCAGTACATCCTGTCCAATACAAACACGTTTCTATGTTTAAAACCATTAGCAGAGTGGGGTGTATAAAATTTTCAGTTGCAGTAACTTCGAGCATTATCTGATTGTTTGTGCTAATATGAAATTAGCTTTTTCAAGGAATTTAAAATAAGTAATGATGGGATATGGTTTTGGTTAAGGGGAGCTAGGAACAACATTTGTCTGCTCATAATTTTATAAAAGCTCATAATTTTATATTAGCGAGACAGGCTCACATTGCTAATTAATTACATTTATATAGCTAATAAAGTTAAAACATTGGAATGGACAAAAATAAGACTTACCTACTTTCTATTATACATCCCGCAGGTAACTTATTCATTTGATTAACAAATAGTTTCACGACTTACAATGTCTTCAAGCATTAAATTAGTTTTCTTCACATGAATGTAATAAATGTGTTAGGGTGTCTATTCTATTAGGACTTTTTATGGTTTTCAGTGAGCAGTCCAACAAGCAGGAAGTGGCCATCCATTGGACCGTAGTAATATTATATGCTATGCCAATGAGAAAAGTACGTGAAACCCAGTGGGGTAACAATAGGGTGACAGGGCTGGCAAAATGCTACGGGCCCCCAATCCAAAAGGGCCCCAACCCAAAAGGGCACCGGGCCATGAGGCCGCGAGCTCAAAAATATTTTTTACATTACTAGAGGACCCGGCAGACGTTGTCCTGCCCTAAATTTGGCCAATCTGCATACATTTTAATAAGCTTTTTCCGTCTGACTCTGCCCTCCCCCCTCTTCACTTTTTCCTAATCCTTTTATTCAGTCCTCCCTCCGTCTTTTTCGCTTCACCTATCTCTATCTTCGTCTCATTCTGTCTCTTTCTCAATCTCCTTCTCTCTTTTCTTTTCTCTCAATTTATTCTCATTCTTCTGCATCCCTTATTGCCTGTTCCAGAAGGTGGTATGTATTTTACTCCAGTCCCAGTCCTAGTCCTAATCCCAGTCCCAGTCCGTCTCTTGATAATATATTACTCTGTACTAAAGCACTCATCAACAGCTTTCATTTGATATTCATATTCTATACACACATTCTAGGGGTACCCAGGTCCACGTTTTGGTCTATATCTCGAGACCCTAGTAACCCAGTGGTATGAAAATTACCCTCTACTAAAGTACTTATCAACAGCTTTCATTTGATATCCATATTCTATAAACACGCTCCAGGGGTACCCGGGTCCATGTTTTGGCCTATATCTCGAGACCCTAGTCACCCATTCACCTATCCTATATTTCAATTTAGATCAAACTACACACGGGGTGCAAAGCAAATTCAAAATCGGTTCAGTAGTTTAAGAGTCCATTGGCCTCAATTGTGTGACACGTGTTTTTATATATTAAGAAAACTAAAGACAATAATACCATTTCAAGTTAATCGTTAAGAATTTCAACCAAACTAAACAAAAATTGTTGATTAATTTCTAGAGATGCACACGTCACACGTGAGAGAGATTATTGATTTTTTTAAACAATTCACAAATTTATAATTTTTTTGGGCATAGTATCAAAAAATGGAATATTTTATGGATTTCTATATCTAATAAAGAAAGTGTGTCTTCCAATTCAATAACATTAAAAACATTAAACCCTACTAGATGGGCAGGACATTATGATGGCGTTTTTGCTTTAAAAGTTCGGTTTGTTGAAATCCGAAAGCGCTAACGAAAACATTCTGTTAAATTGCAAATCAGATGAAAGAATTAAGTTGTTTCACTCAAAAGAAGATCGAAAACTATAATTTTGTTATTTTATTGGTTTTCCATTGCAAGATCCTACTTACTATTGATGCAGCCTCTAAAGGACTTCAGTCTAAAGCCACAGATCTTTCAAATGCTTTAAAACGTTGAAAATTTGTCTATAAGAATTGAAAAGGTATCGACATGAAATTGAAATTTATAAATCGAAGCGAATAGTGTAGCAGAAAATGGTTCATCGCCCTGAATTTCTAAAACTCGCCAGAGGATGGTAAAACGCCCTTATGATGAGCTTTGCGAAGGTGAGCGTCTCCAAGATCCAGAAAGTTTGTTCAAAGTGAACATATTTTAAACGAGTATGGACGTCATTATAAACCAACTAAAATCGCGTTTCTTCCAATTAATGGAATTGCTAAATTCCAGTGTCTTGCAGCCTTCCACTTAAAGTTTTAAATGACACTGGTATATTTAAAAAAAAGCCCTAGAATTTGTTGAGATATATATAAAAAAGACATATCTGAATCATTTGCCAGAGAAATTCTCAGTTTTCGACCCACTTTCAGAGAAGAAATAGATAAATCGTCGTGTGATAGAGACCTTGCTGATTATTAATAATAAAAAATCATTTTATGTCTGCAGCTATCTTATATTATGCACTGCATTACTGTATTCTTATAATGCCATTATTACAAGACCATTCTCTCTTGCCTAAACAGAAGAGGTCTATGGCCATTAGTGGGACATATACAACGCGTATTGAGTACGCTGAAAATCCGAAGTTTATTAAACAACAACAGGCAACTGCAGTTTCACCGTGTGATTCGCGATTCGAATCTCGGTGAAACCTTTGATAACATTACGAAATTGGCTGATGATGATTACGTTGGCGGTTTTGGAAATCGTACCATCGCAATATGCCAGTAAATGTTTCTTTCTTTCTTTTCAGTTTCTCTTAGAAAAAAAACATAATAATTGAATATTCAATTATTATAAGCCGGTGTTAAGCTCATGAATTCTTAATAACAACGTAACAGTTTTTATTGATAAGGCTCCATCAAAAGATGAAAAAAGAAAAGTTCCCTAGATGGTATAGTTACGCCATTGGTGATACCGCCGTAAAGTTTACGTTTTTTTTATTGCAAAAGTCACTGTTATAATTAAGATAAGATATTAAAAAATAGGTACATGAAAACGTGAACACTCTTGTTATTGATATAAGAGAAAAATTACAAAAATTACACAATGCGATGGTTACTAGAACAGGTTTCTGAATTTCACTCCTTATCAGTTAGCTTTTCGGGAACTGAGAATTGAACTCGAAATATCCAACATTCATACTTCATACTGGTGTTACGGCAGAGGCGTCTATCCACTCAACTGATGAATACCCCGATGCACGCTTTGTAAATCGTCTATGAGCATTGTCTTTTGTGTGTTCCTTTTATACACAATTTGTTACATACTACGTATAATATATGTTTTTTTAATCCAAATTGTGTGGAATATTTACAGGCGCGCTGCAAGAGCTTATTAGCATTGGATTTTTAGCAGTGCTTTGTAAGCAATGATTCCGCTTTATAACAATATCATTATGTATATTTTATTAGCGAGACAGGCTCACATTGCTTTATGCAATTGTTTTTGTTATTGATATTAAAGAAATATTGCTAAACTTACTCAGGACTATGGTTAGTAGGACATGTTTCTTCATTGAAATTCTTAACGAAAATAGAATTTATTAACATCTTTTGTTGTAATGTAAAACATGACATCAAATCGACATTTCTGCTGTATTTAAAGTAAGTGAAACACGTTAACTAAGCACTATTCTACGAAAACTTATAATTTTTGACCTACATTGCAACCAACATGAATAAATATTGGATTTACATTCTTTGTCATCCGGTCGTAATGATCAGGAGCAAAATAAACAATTTTACACTTTAATGAAACAACAATTATTTGAGCCGCCAGATAGATACCTGGTTGAAGTTGTAAGCTAGATAATTTGTATAGTTTCTTGTCTTCAGTTTGGACATGCCATCTTTGATAATACGACATTTTCAAAAATAGATTTTCCCCTTGTCCTTATGTTGAAACACAACAGCGGCAGATGTCTATTACAATTTATATGTACAAAAATATCAGAAACTTTGCTTCTGAAGTCTGTCAATGGTCCAAGCGTTCCCGTGGGAATTGAAAGTAATATGGAGCTAGAAAACTCACACTATAACGGCTATTGGCATTTTTTGTTCATTGTGACGACATCTGGCACTGAGAGGAATGGAATGAAGACTTGGAAGAGCTATGTAGATTCCAATTTTCACTCACAACTCAAAAATTTAAATAAGAACTAATATTTGATACACACCGAAAGCAGTGAAACGTATCATGATAAATGGAGTAAAAAAGTTGAAAAAATTTTCCGCGGGAGGAGTTTCAAAACATATGAAAAACTTATTTTCGGCACCCTGTTAAAGCAGCGCTGGCCACGCTGAGATGGTTCTCTGAGCTTTAAACAAACTTTAATCGTAGCTCAGTTCGAAGCGTTTTTTCGTTTCGTCTAGTATAACCTAGTTAATTAGGCTAATTAATGTGATATTTAGTTAGTATCAAGGAAAGACTAATTTCCAGACAGCGTAATCATTCTGCATGAATTCTTTTAAAGTTTGCTATATTTTAATATCATAGTTAAAAAAATGTAAGACTTTACGAGCAAAAAAAAATATATGAAATAATGTGCACCCTAATACAACATGAATATATAGATTTTGTTTAAATTTATTTAAAGATCTATCATGTTTTGAAATTATCCCTAAATAATTAATAAACATAAAGGTATTTATTGAATTAACATATTGCACATATGCATGTATGTATGTACATATTTATGTTTGCAACTATGTAGCTAATGTACAACATTAACGTATCTTCATTTAAGATTTAATTATGCAGATGTTAGGAATTCTTTTTGGCACTGACTTAACAAAATACGTACATTTATGTTAATTAGGGTATGAAAATTTTAAATTTTTATTAAACGGTTTTATTTAGCTTGACTTGACAGGCCGGCCGTTGTGAACGACAAGCTACAAGCTTCAAATTTGGAATATAGTTCAGAACCCGATGACAATGTAATAATAAGAAAAAAACTCCGATAGGTGGCGCATGGATCGAAATATTTCAAAAATCGTATTTGTGGTCCGATTGGCTCATATTTGAAACACGTAATACATACATGAATAGGAAGCGATCTGTGAAAAATCGCCGCTAGGTGGCGCAAGGATCGAGATATTAAAAAACTCGTATTTGTGGTCCGATTTGGCTCATATTTGGAAAACATAATGCATACAGTCCGGTAAAAGTGACACCAAAATACTTTGGAGTACAAGGAGGGACAAGCATACGTGGCGCCGAGTCGAGTAAAGTCTTTGGCAGGATTATGTATTGAGGACTTAGATTGTAACAAATTGTCAGGAAAGAGTCCTTGTAATAATGAGTCACTAAATGAAATAAATAGAATGAGAAATAATAGGCAATTAAATAAAGACTAAAATCTTCAAAATAAAATAATTTAAAAAAGAATGTTTAAGTTAAACAATACTTACACTAAGTAATAATAATACTAAAAGCTCGAAAATAATTAGGTAGGTCCTAGTTACTAGTCATCATACTCCTCATCAATCTAGGGCGTTGATCAGACAATTAAATAAAAGCGTTGGGCGCGTAAAATTAACTTCAATTATTATAACCATTAATTTCTTGTCTTACTTTGCTTTTAGGAGTTCCAACAAAAGTTTTTCCATCTCTTCGATCTCGATGGAAATGGCTACCTGCTGCAGGATCGCTGGATTGAACACTTGAAGGGTCGATTAACGTAAGTAGCACAGTTTCCTTAAATTTTTTTGATTATTCTTATGCGGAAGATTCACGTATCACAGGTGCCGTTTTTGTAGACGCTGTATCTTTGAAAGTTTTCGAGTTCCAATCTATATAAGCTTGTTTTTCATAAAAGTTCGACCTCAGTTTTTAATGGGAAAGATCTTCAGACTTCAGACTCTCAGACTTCATTTTTGAATGCCCTATATCAGAATTTGTAACAAAAACTTCCACCAAAATATTTTTAACCCAAAGACATTTTTCAGCAAATCATGTGGGAGGGCGTTGTCATCCATGTTCCGAGATAGAATATGTTTTTAACAAAAATCTTCGAACCGAGATAAGATGAGCAGGAGGTTACTTAAAAAGACAAAATGAACTTCACAATCATATTATGATTGCCGATTTTTGACCATTCGTCCAGTCGGCTGAGCGAGAAATGAGTAACTATATTCGCATCGTCATGTTCAATATTAAAGTTAGAAGTCGAGCAATCGATAACATAGGCCTGCAAAAATAGGCTTTTTGTTTGTTTTCGATCAGGAAGTCATTTCCGACGTATTTTTGCGCGCTGAGTTCGAATCCGTCCTCATATTTGGCTCAGCACGTCAGGATTTTCAGATATTCTAGCCTAAATGTGCGAAAAACGCTGTTTATAGCATTTTCTGAGTTTATATTTTAATAATAGGAAACTTTTTTGTGCAAATCTGCTTACGGTATCTTTGAGAACAACTCTTTTCCAATTTTCGCAGAGAGCCGAGCCGGGCCCCTGGGACAGTTCGCGTTTACGTGCCTAAAAAATAAACTCCATCCAGTAAAAAATAACATAACATACATACATTTTTCAATTCACATTGTCAGTGTTATTTCATATAAAATAAGATTGGACCACTTACATGAAATGTTAGATTTCATTGTATGATTTACTTACATTAACTTTTTCTAAATATGTACATTTTAAGAGCTTGAATCAGCCAAGGAAAAACCTTCCGTGTTTTTTGTCTGTAAATATGAAAATTACCTATTCAAAACTAATGCTGCGAGCAAGGCTGGACTCCGACGCCAATGTTCCAAGGCTTGTTTGTCAAGCGATTTTGGCTCATATTAGAACGTAAAAAATTTTTCACGCGGGACAATAGACTAAAAGAACGCTCGCCTTTAGCCACACTGACTGGAAGTGTGCAAAATATTCTTAATGCTATGCAGATGTTCGGAAATAATACTTCCATCTTCAAGTCATGAAATTTGTTCAGAAGTTGATATGGTAGCAGCGAATCACATCCCAAATTTGCTAAGTGGATGGCTTTGAGATGAATGATTTCATCTATTAGATCCGTAGAAATATCGATACCATAAATCGTGCAGAATGCCGCTGCCTTTTCTCTGAGCTCTTCTTCCGTCAGATTCTGATACTTCCACAAAAAACTAAATTTAATCGCAATGTCATTTACGGCTTCGAAACGTCTTGTCATGTTACCAATCAAGCGTCCAAAAGAAGGTAATAAACTTGCGGTTTGAATTGAGTTTCGGAATCACACGCAGGTGATTCGCCAGGTAATTCATCGAACTGGCGCTTTCTTATCTTCCTTCTTTTCTCTGCGAAGGTATTCACAACTCCTATACTCCCTGCCTGAACCTTACATTCTTAAAGTATGATCGACCATTGATCCCTGAACTTCTTCAACTCATCATCAGGCTACGTATATTTTCTGTTTCCACGTCCATTTCTAGCTAGATTTCGATGGTTGATTTCGATGGTTGATTACCATCAACACTTTGAGCCAAATGTAGGCTAAGAGGATACACTCAAATTTCCCCATATATGCTTCAATACCTTCCAAATCCGTTACTGTTTCTGAAATCAGATTCAAAAGCTTGATTTCATCAATAGGTTTCAATATTTGGGGAATGTGAGTTGCGAAAGGTTTCACACTATCCACACGAGCAGACCATCGTGTTTGTGACATGCTTGAGAATTTCCCATCTCTGAGGGCTTGCGCTAAAGATATTATAAAATTTCTGCATAATACCGAAAATTCCACATAAATTTAAACTATGGCAGGCACAAGGTGCAAATATTGCCAGGGAGTTATCTCTCAGGATATGACTCTGCGCTCCTTTGTAATGACCGCTCATATTACTGCCATTATCATACCCTTCCCCACGGCAGTCATCCAGTGGAATATTGTGCTTTTTTAGAGTGCCGCGAATTAGCTCAGCGATAGCTTCTCCTGTTTTTGCGTTACAATCGACAAACTCTAAGAAGCGTTCTTGGATTTTCCATTTTCCGGAGTCCTGTCTAATAAAACATAACGCAATATAAAAACAGTCTGCTCAATATGCGCCGAATCAGGGGTTGCATTCACTATTACTGTGTAATACTTGACGGAATTTCTCTCGCTTTCTATCTTTCTAATTACTTGACTTGCACAGATTTCTATGAACTCATTTTGTATTACATCAGACAAATAATGTGCTTGGAGACGATTCTTTTTTGTTTGAGATTCCCTCACCTTCTCCAAATGTTCATAAAATAGGGGGTCATAATTGCTGATCAGTTCCAAAATACCAAGAAAGTTTCCATTTTTTGGATTTTCGATCAATGAATTATCGCCTCTAAATGCCAATCCTCTTTCTCCAAGAAATAAAACAACATCAAGAATTCTGCGAAGTATCTCTCTCCATCGAGCTGCTTCATTTTAAGGGTTTTCCGCTAAGAGAAAATCCACTGAACTTGCATTTCGAATTCTCATTTCATATTGGCGCCACTCTATATAGCAAGCTTTATGAGTTTGACTATTTTCATGTTCAGGAATTCTGTCAAATCTGATCGGGTATTTTCGGAAATTTTGCTGAAAAGCCGGCATGGAAAACAAAAAGCGCTTCTTTTGTTGCACTCCAAACGAGCCAATCACACTTTACTTTTTCTCCGTTTTTTTAGAGTAGTATGGAGTATGATTTGAAAGAAATGGCGACCACTTAAGTCGTTGGGAAGTCGAAATAAAATGTGATTTTAAGTTAGTTTAAGCATTTTTGACAAACAGGCGCTTATAAAATTGTGTCAAAAACGTTTATCTAACTTAAAATCACATTTGATTTCGACTATGACTATGCCCCATAGTATTTGATCGGATGCTTATGATTTTAGTTAAGTGATTTTCAATTTTAAAACAATTTTTTGTAGCAACAGAATATGTATGTATCTATGAAATCCTAGTTAGAGTACTGTCAATACTGCTTTGTCTTGCCCCCAAAAACCTTCTGGGCCCCTTGGGAAATTGCCTGGCTGCCCCCCCTCTCCACGGCCCTGAGTCACATATCATGAGGTCAAGGCCTGCAAAGGTTTTTTGTTTCGGATCAGGAAGTCATTTCTGACGTATTTCTGCGTGCTGAGTCCCGAATCAGTTCTCAGATTTGGTCAGACGTTAGGTTTTTGAGATATCCTAACCTAAATGTGCGAAAAACGCTGTTTTTAGCATTTTTAGAGTTTTATTTTTATAATAATCTGTTAATATTTGGATTTTAGTAGCACTTATATCAATAATAAATATGTGACCAAAGTGTTAGCGGCCACCTCATGATATGTGACATCGACAACAGTCCCCAACTTGAATTGACCATATCTCGGGAAAAAAATCGAATCGAGGCGTTCGAAAATGGATTTTGTGGGGAAAGAGTTGTTCTCAAAGATACTGTAAGCAGATTTGCACAAAAAAATTTCCTATTATTAAATATAAACTCAAAAAATGATAAAACAGCGTTTTTGGCACTTTTAGTTAGGATATCTCAAAATCCTGACGTGCTGGGCCAAATATGAGGACGGATTCGAACTCAGCATGCAGAAATACGTCAGAAATGACTTCCTGATCCGAAACAAAAAACCTTGCAGGCCTGTGTAATTTTGAGAGCGAAAGACCGACAGTCAATGTGGTTGACAATTGCAATTGGATCACATTTTTTACACAATTAAGCTTTGCAATTGCGATCTTCTGCTGTCCGCCAAACCGCTTCCTAGTTCTCTCTATATTCCGCATTAAATATTAATTTTATAAACGATCAAGGGCGTGTTTCACAAAACACAAGTTTTAAGACTAGTATTTTTTAGAAACGGTCTTCAGCTGGTATCGTAAAGAATTCTGTAAACCATATTCCCGTTATTTAAGAAAAGGCTGAGAGCAGACAAAACGCTGCTTCAAAATCGAATTCGACAATCATTCAGCTTGACAACCGCCAACCTTCATACAGACAAAAACAAAACTTAAACATTTTATTTTTTTTTATACAGTCCTTTGCATCCAACACATACAACGGCTCGTAAATACAACATGAGTTTACAACATTGTCTTATTAAACTGGACATATGTATTTTGTCCAAAAACTAACAAGCTCTGCATGTTGTTGAAATAATCAAAAAAGCTTTTAAACCAAAACCCAACAAAAAATGCGACTACCGTTAGACTGCGCAATTTCAACCACATTGACAGTCTGTAATGATTAACAAACCATGGCTGCTGGCAGATTTGTGAAATAGATTAGCAACTTCGTCCATCATCTCTGCCTATCAATGATTGAAGACACTTGGCACCACCAACTTGCTGCGAAACATGTCGTTGGCATAAGGACCATAAATGTTCTGGCAAACTTTTTTCTCGAATACTTCAACGGCCTACCGATTGTGATTCAAAGCTATGCATAAGGACATATGCAGAAAGAGACCTACATATAAAGCGTGCATTTTGTTTGCGAAAAGAGGATCCTCGCCTTCAACTGCCTAATTAGTACTAGTTTTCTAGACTGCAGTAGTTTTCGTTGGTAATTCTGGTTCCCACATAGAGAAAGCCCTTCATAGTTCGAGTTTACATCTATTAGTCAGTTCTGCTGCAGCTGCCATGTTCGATTCTTTATTTGAACACAGTCTAGACCGACTTGTTACGCCTCTCTATATTCAGGTCGGAGAAGGCAGAATAATGTAAGAGCAGCAGAAAAGTGTAGACGATGGGTGCAAGTAAAGACTGTACAAAAACTAGTTCTATCATGGGCATGACTTAGATTAGTAGGTTTATGAAAAATATGCAAATATGTTTGCATGTATGTTCAGCGCACGCTCGATAACGTGAACTAATTCAAACCAGGCAGTTCACGTTAACAAAAGTGTTCACGTTTTGGAATACCCAAAAAGACTAAGTAAATATATTTTTTCACATTTAAATTCACATTTTATTCTTGTTTTCGTTACATATTAATTGAAAATTAAGTCATACGATGGTTTTATTTAAAAAAATCAGTAATCTTTTTTGTATCTTCTGTTTTTCTAGGTCCGCAAGACGTGTTGTTTACGCACTTTAAAATCACTTTGTTTTAATGTCAAGCACAGGGTTTTTTTAGAACTCATTTTCATCAGAAAAACATAAGACGAAACACTCTTTGCAAAACCAAAACCGCGACTGAAATATTTTACTCCTTACATGCAATTAGGAATAAAATGCCTATTTTATAATTAGCGGATTCCCCAATTCCAGATCAATGTAAACTACATTCAAATAATTGTAACGTTTATTGTTCATGTTATAGAGCTTTTTGGGTTTGTTCACGTTTTAGAGTAGTCAATATATCCCGAAGTCTTGGCACACGGTTAGGGTTATTTTCATTCCGAAGGCCGGCAGAAGCTCTCATGTATCATCTTAGGATTTCAGGCCAATCAGTCTCTCGTCGTTTCTTCTTAAGACGTTTGAGCGGTTGATTGACCTGTACCTACGGGAAAGGATACCTCGGGGGTTACTGTCGGCTTCACAGCATGCGTACTGCAAGGGCAGATCGACGGAAACGGCTCTCCATTCGATTGTAAAGCAAATAGAGGGGTCCCTAGAACACAAAGAGTATGCTCTGGGTGCCTTTCTAGACATCGAGGGAGCTTTTAACAATGTCTTACCGGGGGCAATCGAAAGAGCTCTGGTGGGTTTAGGAGTCGAGGCGGCTCTGGTTGAATTTATTAGCAAACTTCTATGCGGCAGAATTGTCGCAGCGGAGTGGGGAGAGGCCATAATTAAGAGGAAGGTGTCCAGGGGCACGCCACAGGGGGGTGTCCTATCTCCTCTCCTCTGGGTTGTGGTAGTCAACGAGCTTCTTGTGGAGCTGGAAGCCAATGGTTGTCGGGTGGTTGCCTATGCAGATGACCTCGCTATCCTAGTCAGAGGCAAATTTCTGGGCACCCTGCGCGATGTTCTGCAGGGCTACCTGGATACTGTGGCTAGGTGGGCTGAATCATGTGGATTGGCGGTCAATCCGGGAAAAACGGAATTGGTCCTTTTCACAAGGAGATATAAGATGCCCGATTTCAGGACTCCCTCGATTGGAGGGGTACCGTTGGTACTTTCTGATAGGGTTAAATATTTGGGGATTGTTTTGGACAAGAAACTGTCCTGGAGACCCAATTTGGAAGACCGGGCCAGGAAGGCCGCCATTGCCTTGTACTGCTGCAGAGGAGCTATCGGAAAGAGATGGGGACTCTCGCCAAGAATAGTACACTGGCTTTATGAGATGGTGGTCAAACCGATTCTGCTATATGGGGTGCTGGTCTGGTGGAAAGCACTGGACACGGCGAGCACCTCCAAAATGTTAGTGTCAGTGCAACGGACGGCGCTGATCGGTATCAGTGGCGCTCTCAGAACACCTACCTTGGCACTGAACGTCACATATACCCAGTAGATATCGCGGGAAAGGCGGCCGCGGCAAGGTCTTTGGTCAGGCTTCGTGATATGGGATATAGACTTTCTGACCGCGGACACTCTAGCCTTCTTACCAGTTTCGACTTTATCCCGGACAGAACGGACTACTGTATGCCGATAACTGCTCCCTATACAACCTTCACCCCAGTTATTCCAGAGAGAGAGAGAGGATTGGGGAAGAGGAATTATCTGGGGCATGAGACCGGTTAACTTGTTCACGGATGGGTCAAAGGTGGATGGAAAAGGTTGGTGGGGGTCTTTTGTCAAGAGCTAAATTTAAGCCGCAAGTTTAAGTTGGCTGATCACTGCAGTGTATTCCAAGCGGAAATTGCTGCGATTAAGGATGCGGTGGATGGAATGCTATCCAGTGCTACCACGGTTAGGGAATTTAACATCTACTCTGATAGCCAAGCGGCTATCAAGGCCTTGAGCTCAACTACAGTGCGATCGAGGGTGGTCTGGGAGTGCCTGACCTCGCTTGCGATTGCATCGAATTATTTTACAATTAAGATTATCTGGGTCCCGGGCCATAGTGATATCCCGGGTAACTGTCAAGCGGATCTCTTATCCCGCATCGGTACAACTGAACCGGATGAAGATGGCTGTAGGGATTTCGGGATCCCGCTGGCCACCTGTGGATTGCTCCTCCATAGCTGGGCCTCGAATCAGCTCAGCAAACGTTGGGCGGAACACGAGTTTCTTTGATATATAACATGCGCCATAGGCATCTCATTTCACATCGTAATTTGCATGCTGCCATGTGAGTTTTGTACTTTTTTATCAACAAAGTTTAGCCTATAATCCGCTAGACTTCACAACCTTAAAGTTTTTTAACAGCACTCTTGGCTATATACTTCATGGAAAATCCGCTCCTTTATACTTACAAAAACGTAAAACGAACATCATTGTGAATCAAACTAACTGTGATATCTTATCCGTCAACTGCCTGACAGGATGTTCAATATGGCTACTTTTTAGCGTTTTAACAAGGTGTTCAATATAGCGGGACATAGGGCCGGCTATCTTCAGCGGGTGATAGAAAGAGATACAGAATGAGACAGCGATAGTCAATTACAAATCAGGTGATCCAATCACTTTGGAAATTTGACGTCTATGCAGAAGATATCACACTTAGTTTGATTCACAATGACGAACATATCGAATCAACAAGCCATAAAATAGTCTAACAATAAACAATCTTTGATATTCAAGCAAGAGTCAAATAATCTTGGGGAAATCCGCTGGCTCAGTAAATAACCGAATCGTCTTTCTGGGCAGTAAACAACTAATTATAACTATAACAAGACTGATTTGGACGGCCTTTTAGCATTTATTAGAATCTCACAGAACTTTGAGGTATCCATTGTGGACAGCAGTCTTTGGGAAACAGGGAATCCACGTAATGACCCTGACTCAGAGGTCTAGTTCATGTTCGAAAAAGCGAGAGCTGGTATCTATGATCCGAACTTCAATAAATCGATACTAGTCAGAAATCCATCCAATAGAAGTTTGAGGTGGAAAATGGCTGCGGAGAGGCTCACCCTCGAGGAGTATCCTCATTATATCAGACAGCCTTGCGTGCCTTGTAGTCTTACACAACTACTTCTTAGCTAGTGGATGAATGCATTGGAGTCCTAAATAGTCTGGGAGCCAAACCCAAGATTTTGTTTTAATGGGTTTCCTGGGGATCAAAGGCATGCACAGGCAGATTACCTAGCCAAGAAGGGTGCTATAGCAGCATTCTATGGTCGAGCCTTTCTGTGAAGATACAAAGGCACACACTAGGAAAACCATAACCCCCAGCGGGTTAGGGGCCTTAGAATATACCCGCGGTAGGTATGCCTGTCGTAAGAGGCGACTAAAATACCAAATTGATTCAAAGGGTTGTGTAGCGCAACCGTCTCAAGGGGTTTCCAGCACAATATATAGCTTCTCCAACCCAATTGTCAGCCTCACCTACCCGTGGCGAATCCTGTTTCATTAACAGCCGAGGCTCTGGCGACCCCGAACTCCTGACGGATCTAGGGTGCGGGAGGGCAGGATGGCCTAGAAGGTCTCATGTGGCCATACCAAATCGTTCCCGAGATGGTCGGGCTAGTACCTTTATGGTGCTTGTTACCGGGACATACCGGATCTGCATCCGGCAAAGGACCATCCACATCGATAACACTCCTCAAGGCCTTCGAAAGTGTCCTTATCGCTACAACAACATTAACAACGACAGGAGAACTATAAATAACTGGGGAAACAAAGCAGCTCAGACAATACTGGATTGAATGCTTATGGTCAAAATAGGTTAAATGGTTAATATTCCCAGCAACAATACCATCAGCCAAACTCATGCATTTAGGCAGGATCTCCTAAGAATCTGCTGCTCCTGTAAAGGTATAGATTGAGAGGCTTTGTTTGCGAACTTCCCACACTCATCTCTCAAAGACATTTCTGTTCATTATGAAAGTCTCGGTTTGTACCGAGTACTGTGGATGCGTCCAATCAGATGCTACCTAATTAGTCTTCACTTAGTACCTGCTTTTAATTGCAGTTCTGGATATCGGTAGGAAGAGCTGTGAATAAACTCATCCTGACAGCATCTGCTTTGCGGGTACACGGCATCGTCGCAGCTTCGATGCAATATCGCAGTAATCGATACTTTATCCACGAGTGCTTTCTTCCCATGTTTTGGTTTAATGAGTAAGCGCGTTTTTTCCAAACCATACGGGGCCTTCTGGATTTTCCTTTAGGACGATTTCAGAAGCTTTCCTGGTCAGGTTTTCCTTAAGAGTGCCCCTTATAGACATTCTACTAACCCAGCCCACACCTTAAGTTGCCCTACTTCTGAGCATAGAGTCAATCCATAAAACTATAGAGCCTTGCAGTCCATTTCGAGCAAGCTCCTTGCAAATAATGTTACGAAGGCATTTTCAATGTCAACTACATGTGCCAAAGTGTAGCTCTCGCAGTTCTAAGATTTCTAGAACACAATAACTAATTGTTAAAAAGGGTGTGTTCTACAAATATACCTTTTCGGTCTGCGTGTTGAGCTGCGTATATTCATGAGATGTTAGAGAGAGACTTATTTATCTGTAGTATTTGGCTTATGTGTGATTAAGGCTCCTGTACACATCATGGCGAAACTAATTAGCCTACTTTTAGAAAAGCATGACGCCTGAGTAGAATACTGCAACAACAATAACTATAAGAAGAAGTCCCAAGCGTACTTTGTATCTTTCTACAAGAAGGAGTCCCACGCGGACTCTTTACTTCTCTTTTTAGTTTTGGGAACAAATATATCCATAGATGGAATGAAGTTGCCCTCTCACATCGGTGTAGTAAGATCCTATCTCGTCTATTGTTGAACTTATGTCATAACCTTCAGTTCTTTAAGTACCTACATTCATATCTAATGCTAATGAGTAAGCTAATATTGAGGAGGAAGTCCATTGCGTCATTTGCTTCCTTTCAAATATTTATTGCTAATTTTCCACATTTCTGGATTCCAATTGCATGATCATAAATTAAGTGCTTTGTTTGTTTTTGTGATAATCTAAACACACACCTGTTCTAATTTTCTATTTCCTATTAATTTATTTTTTTAATTTCTAGCGATGATAGACAAATGGATTTTGCTGAACAACTCGAATCTGTGGCTTATGTGATCTGTGGAGAAAATAGCAAAATAACGCCAAAGAACTTTACTGAAATTTGGCAAGCCCGTGGTGTAAGTTGTAAATTCATAGTAAGAATCCATGAGGGTGAAAAAAAACCACTACATTTGGAAAAAAGGGCGTGGCTATATAAGAATTTAAATGGACTAAAGTCATTGGATCCACGATCATTTTCAAAAAAATTTTAGTTCTATATTTTTTCTTCACATGAGCATATTTCCTGTCAAATTTCGGTATTTTATCTTTAATAGTTATAGAGAAGAGATATTACGTGTTATGCATCCTAAGTGAGTATCTCCAATATTTATATATAAAAGTGGGCGATCCTTTCATACTATTTTTCAACAACTTAGCTCAAAAAGTTATTAGAGTTATCGCTCCTGAAAGCTTTACAAAGTTCACTTAATACATAAATATGCACTGTAACGTCTTTCAGAAGCCCACACACTAGATCTAGGCGAGGTATGACTATACTATAAAAGCCAAGAATTACTAATAGCGCTACATTCCTTCTTCGCATCACATCCTCCAAGGCCGTCAGTACCTAAAAGCAGAAAACGCGACGAGGGTGAAGGAAAGGGGTTTCCCTTTCAAATAGAGTTAAGTAGGTCAATATTCGAATCATATGAGGGTACATATTCTTTGCGAATAAAGAAAACAGAGAAGAAAAGGTAGATCAGGAGAAAAGAAATATGAATAGGGAGAATGGTGAGGGCAAGCTGTAATGGGAAGGTAGAAAGAGAAAGGGGAGCAGGGAGAAAAAGGGGTTCAAAAACAATAGGAATATCAGGAGAAAAAGAAAGAGGAAGGAACGAAATTGGGGGAGGAATGTAAGGAAAATAATTTAAATAAGAGCCTAAGAAGAGGGATGAGCTGAAAGAAGGTGAGTTGTGGAAAACAAAATGGATAGCGGAAGAGGGAGAGCAAGAAGAAGAGAAAGAGGAAGGCTATTGAAAAGGAGAAAAGGAAACGATTAAGGAGGGAAGAGGAATCGAAAAGGAAGAGAGAAAGATTAATGGAGAACAAAGTGGAATGGAAAATAAGCAAAGAAGGAAGTGAGGGTCGGAATTCGGATAGCGCGAGTATTAGGAGAGTAAAGAGTAGACTCCCTCGCTTCTCTCAGAAATACACCAAATAAAACCCAAACACCCACGTCCCGACCAATTTTCCGTACCAGAGACAGCTTTTAACATAACTACGATACAAAAGTGAACTAGGTAAGCTCCATGGCTTTGGTGAAAAGTATATGCCTCATATTTCGGCTGACCGTATCCCATCTATTTTTCTCAGATCATAGGTAGTGGATTGGAAGCCAAGTGTTTCGGGGATGATAGGGAAAGCCACAGTAATACTTTATTCAGTCTGCTCCTTTCGAACCCAGGCGGGCGTTATGGGTCATTCCGCGTCAGCTCCTTTCTGAGCGCTTCATTTCACGAAGAGTAAAGGAACAGGAAGAGAAATTAAAAATAAAACGGAGAACATGCAGAAGAGAAGTGGAGAGTTAATGGGGAAGTTTAAGGGAAAATAAAGAGCAGGATTGGAAAAATTTAAGCAATAGGGAGAAGGTGAAGAACAAGCGAGAAGGAGCGGTAGCGGCAGAGTGCTAGTGAAAGTATAGACTAAACTACAGCAAAGCGAGGGAGGAGTTGCAGTACATAACACTTATACAAACAAAACTACAGCTACAAATTAACGCATGTACTTTTTTCTTTACCACGCAGATCTTAGATAAATTGTATCGCCTGATCGATATCGATGGCACAAATTTAATATCAACAAATCAAATAATGGAATTTATTTCACACCTGACCAATTCACGGTAAGTATCCCACGGCCGAAATTAGCGCACATTCAAAACCGGAGGCGGCAAACCATAAAACCAATTCCAATGCGAATGAATCTAAATATTTAGCAATAGTATTTGGCAATGTGCAACATATTGAGTGCTGCCATTAAATTTAATATACGACTAACATTTTACATGCTGAACGCTTACAAATTGCAAACAAATCGATTAACACGCTGCCAGCTCGCCATTACAAGAGATGCTAAAACGCACCACAGATGCTACACCGCATAGTCATCATTGAAAAGCTTTCTATATGCAACTCTTCTATAGATCTTGATGGCAGGTTCTCATGCATGCTAGTGCATATGTTTGTAAGTGTTTGTGTGCACCTTCGACCAATTGAGTGGACGTACGAGCTGCCTGTAGACCGAAGTGCAGTAAACAAACATGAAGTACGCAATTCCATTAATCAGTCAACCTCCAATATGTAGTTGCAATCTTTAATTAATCTCTAATTTATTGCACAAACTCAAATCAACTAAGAATGTTTTCTTATTCAGCTCGTCTGTCGGTCTGATGGCATATCTTCCCGTGGTGCGTTTTGCTTTTGCTGGTACATACAGCTATTAATATATGTACATTAATTCCTTTATTTATATACCCAATAGTGAGTTCTCGTAAGAAACGAAATTTAAGATACACCATTAAAGGACTCCACCTCTTCATCCTTCAAACAGCTTCAGCTTACGACACTATCGCATGTGCTCCCATTATAACCCAGGCCCTAAAACTGTGGCTGAACGCTTCGAAGCAAGTTCTGGTCAGAACTACTTTATATATCGCCCGACGCCTTTGCAGCCCTTAGAATAGCTGACAAGTATTTTCTGAGTTTCTTAGAAAGAGGAAAATATTTATGCTCAGTTTTCTGTACCAGAGACAGCATTGAGCATAAGTAACTTCGTTACGGAGACATGCCAAGTAATCTCCTTGGCTTTACTGAAAAGCGTATATCACACCGTATCTCATCTCTCTCAGGTCATACGTCGATAGGTAAGGGAGTGGTCTCCTCGAAATGGAGAACGTCAGCTTCCAGGAATACATTATTCAGAATTGCCCTTTCAAACCCAGGTGCTCGTTACTGAGCATTTCGCACCAGCTCCATTCCGAGTACTTCATTTCAGTCCTCTACTGACAATGCAGCTTCATTCTGTGTTCACATTTGAAGAAGGTGTGGCGCACGTCGTCTACATTCACACAGTATAAGCAATTTGGAGTTTCCGTCCTTCGGATTGGATCAGAGGCAAAAAATTGGGTATTGTAGTAAATGGGAACAATACGAAGTACTTGCTGTCATACAAGAAAGAATAAGCGCATTCGCGTCTTGGCAGCCACGTCACTGTTTACGGATATAATTTCGAGATTGTCTGGGAACCTTACCTACAAGTGCTACTTTGGACTGAGTATGCAATTGAAATGTAAAGTCCTCTCTTGGCGAATAAAAATCACACTCTACAAGCCGCTTATCACACCTGCCCTAATGTATGGCTCGTAATCATGGATGGCGTCGAGAGAACATGAAATGACTCTTGAAGTGTTCGAGGAAAATTTCTCCGGAAACTCATGATCCGGTCTGTATGAGCTTTACTTTGCTACAGCGAATAAAAGCCCAAAGGCTTCGCTGGTTAGGTCATGTTATGCGAATTGATGGACACACTCCGGGCAAAAAAAAATATTTCAATCGACACCGTAGTTTGAAAGCAGAGAAAGGGGAGACCTCCACTGAGTTGGGAGAGGCAGATGGAGGAAGACTTGACCTTTCTTGGTGCTCCCAATTGGCGTTAGTTACAGGGACACCGGCTTAGGTGGCTAAGCGCTAATTAATGAAATCAATGCAACGTGAACGGTCAAGAATTGGGTCAGATAACGATTGGCCTCCGCATGTGGTCGATTCAACCTTGGATTCAGTTGGAGAATTAATTCCCTTGTTTGCTTCTGCACCGATCTCATGTATTCCTTTTCTTCTCCCAGCGAGAAGATATATCGTTTGACGACCAGGGCAGCTTCAGCGAAAACCTTGCGATAAACTGAGGCAATTATCAGCGCTCCTTGGAATTTAAAAGAAGACACCGAGCTCTGCGGTATTTCATTGTATCCGCCAAATTTTTCGCGTTGTTGTTGTTGTGATGGTCCTTTGCCGGATACAGATCCGGTACGCTCCGGTACCACAGCACCATTAAGGTGCTATCCCGACCATCTCGGGAACGATTTCTGTGGCCACATTAAACCTTCAGGCCACCCCCTCCCTCCCCACCCCAAGTTTCATGAGGAGCTTGGGGTCGCCAGAGCCTCGTCTGTTAGTGAATCAGGATTCGCCGCGGATAGGTGAGGTTGACAATTGGGTTTGGAGAAGCTGTATATTGCGCTGGCAACCTGAAGGGTTACGCTACACAGCCCCTTGAATCTAGTATTTTAGTCGCCTCTTACGACAGGCATACCTACCGCGAGTATATTCTGACCCGCTGGGGTAAATTTTTCGCGTCATATAAACGTGTAGAATCCGAAGCTAATACGGACAGCTTCCTTGCACATAGCTCTGGAGCGCATATATTTGTCAATGGTCTGCGCATTTCTTTCTGGTAGTCGTCAACCGTCATGTTTATGATAGGGAGGATCCACCTTTTTATAACGATGACGATTTCCGTTTTTTGCTATTAAAAGTTTAAGACCGTGAAAGCCAGTCATCTACTTTGTTCTGTTTAACATCAGGCGCGTCGTCGGGGAAAGCTAGAGTAAGAATGCTTTCTGGCATCCCCAAGTGAAAACGCACTGCACCGAGGGCAGCTCCATTGTCCTTTGACCCTAAAACTTTGGTACGTTAGATACCCCGCTGAGTTGTCTCCTAGAGAGAATCGACGAATATGAGAACAGGAGAACGGACTCGCTATGGACCAATAGGGTTGACTGCGAAGTCTCAAGGTCCTTATGGCCATGCTTGGATAGGAAGGGCACCAGCTTCCTTCTCAAACTGAACAAATCTGCGGTGAGGGTACTTACGGATGTCATCACAGGTCATTGTGCTATCGCACCAATGCTCCGACGGTGGCGAATACCAACAAGCTCCCTCTGCAGAAGCTATCTGGATGAAGAGGAAGAGAAGTCGATCTACCACTTTCTCTGCCGATGCCCGGCGCTTGAAGGAAGGCTCAGATTTCTGGACTCACGCTTCCTCGACAGCCTGGCAGAGGTTGAGAAGGTGGACGTCCCGCTTCTTCTTGGGTTCATCAGGGAAAGCAAGTGGTTCGTTGAGGACCGCTAGGAGGTAATGGGGCTAAACGAAGTTGCCGCCACCCTGTACTTACTGAGGGCACTCACAATGGACAAAAATGTGTCCGAGTGTAAGTGTGGGTATCACCCACGCACGCCCTCTTAACCTAACCTAACCTAGATACGGGTTTCTCAGATAGTCCCACAAGATATCTAGCGGAGTTTGCGATATCTTTAAAGAGCGTTCTAGTGCCTAAAGGATGAGTTCCAACCATTTTTGACCACTACCGTCCAGATAAGTACTAAGAGAATGTATTTAACGATTACTTAGCGAGCGCGACTGCAGAACGACTTTGTACGCTGCTATGGTTATCTTATCATAAAAGGTCGATTCAAGTTCAAGTTCTTCACTAGTTTCGAATAGATTCCACGTGGCAGTTATAAAAGGAAAGGTGCAGCTCTACTGCTACCTTGATGACGACTACCTCGAGGGCTTTCTATTCCATAACACGATCGATGAAGCTTCTCAGGTTTTTTTTAACAATACTAGTACTAATTTTATCCAGTTTTATCCAGTGACCGCCACTATGAAGTTGTCGAATTGTAAGCCTGCTACAGCTGGACTTTATTTCTCGTCAATATCAATTGACAACTTTTTAACCATTAATTTTAACGCGTAAGATAGTTCATCAAGTGCAAGAAGCCCGTACCTTCAGCCGTAGTTAGGTGCCGAAGTCGGAGTATGCATTAGCAGGCAAGCTGCCGTAGTATCAGTAGATTGCAATGGCTTACATGCTCCTTGGATTTCGAAGACTTGGGGTTAGCTGAATCCTGAGTCCCCTAAATACGGAAGTGGATGGTAGGGTTGTAAAGGCTCCCAGGCTCCTACTAACCAAGACATCTTGAATGCCTTCGTGAAAATTGTAATATCGAGAATCGAGTCTCTGAGAGGGCTCGTAATCTTCACAATCCTTTCCAGTGAAGAGAAGCCTGTACTGAGTATTGAAAGTACCTTGGAATGGCTTATCAAAGGTGGCGTGTTGCATATCACTAGACCCTCTGTGGGGTATATAAAATTCAATTCGAACCGAACTTTAGTATTCTTTCATTCATTTTATATAAATTTAATTTTTTTCCATTCAGTCCTCGCACTGGTTTCGATAAAAGTTCCTTGGCACGTTTGGAACAGCTCTTTCGCAGTACCGTGGGCAATGAGCAAGAGATACGGCGCGAGGAGTTCCAAAAAATTGTAACATCGAAAAATGTAAGTAACTTTCAAACCAATTGCATGATTTACTTTTATTCCCATTTTATCAACATATTATTTTTTTCTTCTTATTCTTCTTCTATGAATGGCTTGTTTTGGGTACGTTGATGATATGTAGCCATTCTTTACGGAGCGTGTTTTTCAAATATTCGACAAAGATAATTCCGGTTCAATATCGTTACAAGAGTTCATCGATGCCATTCATCAATTCTCCGGCCAGTCAGCTGATGACAAAATACGTTTTTTATTTAAAGTTTACGACATTGATGGTGAGTTTATATGGAATAAGTATTTACCAGGGGCTAGCGGTCCCGAAAACAATTTCGAAATAGTTTTGAGTGATTCCCTAACTGTCGCGAATTGATAAAAAAAAACCAATTCCACAATGTTCCGAGGGTAGTCATAAAATGATTCGGGGACAGTTTCCAAATGATCGCGACACAGTATCGAAATGATATCTTAATGATCATCATCATTATTAATTGATGCTTAACCGCCCAGCGGTTTTGGCCGTTTCGTAACAAGTCAGGCCAGTTATCCCTGCTTCGCGATAACTGAACCCAATTGGGAGCAGCAAGGGAAGTCAGGTCTTCCTCCACATGCCCATTCCATCGCAGTGGATGTCGCCCCCCTCCTTCCCTTACTTTCAGACTGCGGTGTCGACTGAATTACTTTCACGCACAGAGCCGGATATTGTTTTTGCTGTAAATGCTGGCTCCCAAACGGACGAAATCCTTCACAGCCTCGAATTTATGTCCGTCAACAATAACGTGGCTGCTAAGTCACGAATGTACCGATTCTTTCTGGGATGACAGCAAGTGCTTCGTCTTGTCCTCATTTACCGCAGAACCCATTTTTTGCTTCTTTATCTAATCCAGAGAAGGCAGAACTCACCGCGTTTGTTAAGGCCATGATGATACATACATTCATCCCTTAATAAACTTGAAAAGAGTTCAGATTGTTTCTTAAATTATCACGAACACCATCCCGAATCCATAACGATCTAATTTTTCCCACACCAACCAACCCAGTAATAATCGCAAAACAGTTACTTTATAATGCCAAATGCTAAAGAAAGGTCCAAAATGATATCTAAACGAAAATTATAACAGCAGCTTCGCAATGTTCCTAACAGCTCAGAAATTATTCCTAAGCAGTGCTCAAATTATTATTAAATCTCTAAGCTCTCTTAAGCTAGTCCCTACATTTTTTAAAACATCCCAAAATGGTCTCGAAGTGATCCCCTGAGCAATCCCATAATAGTCAAAATTATTCAGAAATTGCTTCCTAGTTCCTATAATAATAATTTTCAAAACGATCACAAAAACCATCCCAAAAGTCTTCACAGTTTTGAAATAGTTCAGAAATGATCCATAAGTTTTTGGTCCGAAGTTATCTCGAAACATTCCTAATGTGTTCCCGGAAGGATTGCGAAAGCTATCCCAATGTGATCCGGAGATAGTACCAAATTAATATCGAAAAGGTCTCGGATAGTTCGGATACATTCCTGAAAGTATCACCATGATCGCGAAAACAATGCCATATGATTCAGAGATTTGACGACACGTTCAATAAATACTCTTCAAATTGGCTCGATTTATTCTGAAGCTTTCACTTTTTCAATATCAATAAATTCATCCCAATTTCATTCCAAAGGTGACGGTTTGATACAACATAAAGAGTTGCACAGTGTGATAAGAGCTTGCATGGAGGAGAATGGCATGGAGTTCTCTGAAGAGCAAGTAAGCACATTGTTTTTAAATCGAGATATTACACTGAAACAAAATAATTCCTTCCACAGATTGAAGATCTTACAACCGCCATGTTCGAGGATGCCGATCCTTACAATCGTGGTGAAATTACATATGAAGCTTTAAAAAATCAGCTGAACAAGCATGGTGGCTTATTAGAGAATCTCAGTATAACGTAAGTTCAACACAATTAAGAGCTCTCCGAATCAAAACAAGTTAAGTTTAAGAAATATTTTCTAAATTTTGCAGCATAGATCGTTGGCTTGTGCCCATAACTCAAGAAGCACCGAAACGAAAGTGCAGATGGCCACCTTGGCGTGACATTGCCATACCACATCAACTCACTTTGGCATACATGAAAAATAATCAAGCTTTCGTGTCTTATCTCTACTTATATATAGCCATAAATGTGTGTCTCTTCATTTCACGTGCCATACAATATCGAGCGAGTAACGGTTTTGTAATTGTGGCAAGGGCTTGTGGTGAGTATACAAAGTTTTAGAATTATTATTTTTTGTATGTGAAACTACTCTATTATAAGTTGCATATTGCGAAAGGTTTGATTCAGGTATTTAAAAGCCAACTGAAAAATGTATATTTTGGTAGGGCTGCCACCTATCTCAAATGTGTATGGGAAATGGAATAATGAAAGGAGAAGAACCAAAAACTCAGCTAAGAACCCTCTTTCTGATGACCATGGCATACTCTTTAAGGACCTTGACTTGAAGGCATTTACTATGTTCTGCAGTGCCATCCGGATCATGCTCTTCTTTTTCTTGTATGAATAAATGCACTCCTCGAAGGTTTTGGGGAGTATTATCGATAATGATGGTTGGGTATGTGGGTCCAGTAATGTGGATTGGCTGACAATCCAGCAAAACCGAACTAGATCCTTTCATTAGGAGAAATAAGATACCTGCTTCCATCGATTGAGGG
>JARSSU010003980.1:0-21633 GCA_029619165.1 Eurosta solidaginis
TTTCCTTACTTCTTTGCTTTTGAATTTTTGTTTACCACTTTTTTGTTATGAGACAGTGAATGTCTGATACGGGCAAGGAGGCTGGAAGTCGCGTTACAGGGGGTTTGGGAATTTTAGATTCTAATACGCGTGTGACGAGGAGTCATACTCGGGCACTGGAAAACCAGATCGTGGGGTCGGTTTTCAATCAAATTGACACAGGTATACCGAGGCCCGTTGACTTTGTCCCCTCGGACTATTTTAATAGGTGCGCTTCGCGGATCTTCGGATCTTTTGGCCCTGAGCGTCCGATTAGGGTCTCCTTTGCAAGCGGGGTGTCTTTCAACGAGACAGGGGATAGATAAAATTTTCCCAAAAGATCGATTTGGTGTGCCAAATGTCTGACAGCGAGGACGTGGGTGCCCAGTGGGGCTCAGGCGGTACAGGCGCCACCAAAGGCTTCCAGCGGTCTCAATGCCCTTCCCTCTGAAGCCACAACCAATGTCGAACAGCTGAGCCAAATGATGGCGATGATGGCGCAACAACAAGACTTGGTTGTACAAATGGCGAGTGAGGAGTATCAAGACCAATGTTGGGAATCTTGGGGTACGCGTAGCGTAGCGGAGGTGGAGGACCTCGGACCGCCTTGTCATCCACGCCCGAGTTGCAGGACCGTAGGGGGGAACTTCCGGACACAAAAATGGGCCGGTGAACAACGGGCTACTGTGCTAGACGGAGGTGACCCTCCCAGGTGGAAAAAACTAGACTTAGAAAAACGGCACATCAAATTTGATGGGACCGATAAGGGTATAAGCGTCGAAAGCTTCATCTTTCGTGTTGAACGCATGCGGGAGCAACACAATATATCCTGGTTTCCGGCGGTGCCTTGAAGTAGTATTGGCAGGCCCTAGAGGACCATGCAGATTAGCCCGATTTCGGCTACTTCGAGCTGAAGGCCGAGATGCTAAGCCACTTCAAGTCTGCTGAGTCCGACTATGAAATAATCCGTGAAATAATGGAACAGAAACAGCTGCCCGCGGAAGCTTCGACGACTTTTATGCCGAAGTCCACAACATGACGTTCCGTTTGCGGAAGGGGATCCCTGAGAGTGAGCTGGTTGTCATAATCAGGGGCAACCTCAAACCGTACCTGGCCAACTTGACTTTCGCCATAAAAATGGATTCGTTGGCGGAGCTCAAGTCGGAATGCAAGAGAGCCGAAAAGCTTATTAAAGAAAATAAAAGTAGGTCGAGGGTCGTTAATGAAATTCGTTTTGAACAGCCAGAGCAGTTAGGGGAAACTAAAGTCGAAGCTTTTGATAGGAAGCCTCAGCGCCCACCCCAACACCAATCCCAATCCTTACCCCAACACCAATCCACAGCCAATCCTAATAGTGTTCGTCCTACTGTTAGTCCTGCGTCTAAGTCGACTGTGAATTCCTTTTGTGCTTCTCCCTTCCACTTGATGTTGTGTTTTTCGTGTGGAACGAAAGACCTATTGCCTACGTTTCGGCAAAATTAAATAAGGCGCAGAAAATATACAGCATTACGGAACTTGAATGCTACGCCGCCATCGTGAGTGTCAAGAGATTCCGACCTTGCGTGGAGGGAACCCCGTTCACCATCATAACTGATATTGCCAGCCTCAAATGGCTCATGAATCAGAAAGATCTTTCTGGGAGATTGGTAAGGTAAGTTTGAAACTCCAGGGTTATGACTTCGATATTCAACATGGAAAAGGTGCATAAAACGTGGTTCCCGACACACTCTCACGAATGCACATGGACGAAATCCAGACGAACGATAGAGCCATAGACGTGTGTCTCGAGTCACCGTTCTTCGAGTCGGAGGGGTATACGGAGTTAAAAAAGACGGTGACCGTGAACAAAGACAAGTTACCAGACTTATGCATATCGGACGGTTACGTTTACAAACAGACGCAATTCGACAGAGGGATCTTCTATCGGACTAGACCTGGAAGCTCTGGGTTCCGTCGGAATTGCGACCCGGGCTGGTAAAGTCGTCTCACAGCTCACCGTCCGCTGGACATGGCGGTATACATAAAACTCTATCCCGACTACGTCAGAAATATTACTGGCCAGGAATGGTCACAGTTGTATGCGCTCATATAAAAGATTGCGAAACTTGCAAAACTAACAAAACTCAAAATGTGTTTAAACATCCCATGATGGGAAAACAAAAGCTCACAGAGCGACCTTTCCAGCGTCTTTTTATTGATTTTATGGGTCCCTATCCTCATTATATTGATGGTAACATGTATGTCTTTGTTTGTCTAGATCACTTTACTAAGTTTGTGTTTCTAAAACCTATGAGAAGGGCTACTTCAGCTGAGGTCATAAAATTTTTAGAGAAAGAAGTCTTTCACGTGTTTGGAGTGCCCGAATATGTCCATTCGGGCAACGGCAAACAATTCGTCTCGGAAATGTTCAAAGAGTTTTTGGAGAAGTACGGCACGACACACGTGAAAACTGCATTTTATTCACCTCAGGGTAACGCTGCGGAAAGAGTCAAACGATCTGTGCTGCAGATAATTAAGTCCTTCATAAAGGGCAACCAAAAGAACTGGGACAAATGCGTCAGCGATGCCGCATTTGCACTACGCAGCGTTACTCACTCAGCCATCAACATGTCACCATACTATGCCACTTTCGGTATGCCTATGATACAGGATGCTGCATCATATGAGTTATACCGAAAGTTGGCGGCGTTGAAGGATGGTGACGTGGAGCCGGATACGGCTGGTGATAAAATGCAGCTCATAAGAAAAAGAGTTATGAAAGAGCCGAAGTTGGCCCATGATAGAAGCCAAAAGGTCTGCGACACCCGAAGTAAGGATGTGAAGTTTGATATTGGACAAGTGGTATATCGCCGAAACTTCAAACAAAGTTCTCAAGCCGAAAATTACAACGCTAAATTAGTTCCAAAACAAGTCAAATGTATTGTTTTAAACGTTATAGGAAATTCAATGTACGAACTTGGCGACAGCCATGGGAAAAAGATCGGCGTATACCACGCTAAATACATTTTTTCAAAATAGTTTAATATTTTTTTCTGTAGTGCAGGACTGGTTATATGTTATTTATTTATGAATTGACGTAGTCTATTTATTTATTTAATTACGTATTTTATTTATTAACTCATTGCCGTATGTAATTATTTTTGTTAAATTATTTTATTTTTCTTGACTTTTTATTTATTTGATTATTTTTTCATTTATTTAATTAATTTATTTGATTTATTTATTTATTTTACATTTTTTTTTACCTACCTGATTATATGATCTGTGATTTTTTTTATAATTTTTTTTGCCAACTGTGATATTTTATTTTATTTTATTTTATTATTTTTATTATTTTTTTTATCTGTGATATTTTATTTACTATTAGATATGTGGAGTAGTATCTGTTATATAGGTTTAAGTAGTAGCATTAGCCCAGTGATTTAGTTCGTAGTTAACCAGAACAAAAGTTTAAAGGCGTGAAAAAAAATAGGCCCGGCATTGAGCCGTGGGTCGAGGCCACACGTTGGACGTTGAACACTTAACAGGCTACGTTTGAATTTTCTACGCACACGCTCCATAGTGCAGGCACCATCGGCGGTTGCGAGCCTGTAACGACAGCCTGTCTCCATACTGACTTGAATGAGTGGCAGCGTGTATATGTGTCTATGTGTTTATGTGGTTTGTGTCCAATTCCGTGCCTTAGCCGCAATGTTCCCACTAATCTAATGACATCACGTATTGACAACATTCAACATTGTACCTACAGTAGACACAATGTTGCAGCGGAAATGAGATGTCGCGCGTTGGCATCAGGTTGTTAGCAGCAGTCACTATGTTGCTAACAGCCTAGCAGCATTGACGAATGCCATGTACCTATGTGTTTGTTTTGTTCTGTATTATATATGTTGATGTGTATTGGTACAAGGCTATGAACATGTGAATGTATCAGTGTGAGCGGTCAAGGCACGAACCAAATGTATCTGTGTAGGTGTTCGTTTTGTGGAGCGGTAAGCGTGTAAATGTACGAGTGCAGGACTGTATGAACGTATCGGTGGAAAATACGGGAAAGCCGAAAAGAAGTTTTAGCTTGTATAGGTAGGAATTTTCCGTTTCTGGGTAACGTTCCTTACCACGGCGGTGGCTATAAGAAGGGGAAAATCAGCCAACGGGCCAAAGTATCATTTTATCAGTGCCAGTGCGTGTAAGTGTAAAGCGTGAAATACTTAAAAATATTTTAATTACACCAAGTTTTTAGTGCGCGCCTCAAACCGAAGTTAAAGCCTGTGTGCTAAATCGTTTGGCCAGCTAAAGCCTTTTTTTAATTGAGTAGTGCGCGGCGAAAAGTGTATCGCGAACGCTAAAACTAAATAAATCTGGTTTGCCACCTAGCACCCGATCCTGACCATTGCAGCAGAAACGTGTGTCGCAGCAGCTAAAAACCAGGTAAGTCTAATTGTTTCCTTTGGCTTTGGATTTGTTTTTTTTTCAACTTGGCATGCCCACTGGGAAGTTGGCTTCTATATAGCCAATTTTCCAAGCAAGCCGAAAGCAAACTTGCATGCACGTATGCACGCCTGCATACAGACATATGTATGTCGGTGAGCATATAATCCTGCAGACAGCAAATATCATTATCCCCACCAATTTGTAACTAGATAGGGGGGCACCGTACATAAATTTACCTTACCTCTTTTGGTATGTGGCTGTGGGTACGGCTGGGTTTGACGATGTTAGGCTGATGATGGTGGTACCTGCTTTTCCTGGCGGGATATAGCTGTGGTGGTGATGGCGGTGGCACTCGACCCTTTGGTGGATCCTCTTCAGAGATCTTGTTTGGCGTTGTTTCGTGCACAACCCACTTGCGGAAAACCAATTTCGATGGTATATATATGGCTACGCAAGTCTGATTAAATAAGCGTGGCATTTGGGGTATTGTAAAGGTATTGAGCCGGAACTCTAAACATTACGCGAATGAAAGGGTACTTTCTTTATTCCAAAGCAAAAACTATTTTTATTGAAAACAAAGCGATTTATAATTTTTATTTCAGTTTTAGAGAATTTGGTGTCACACTGCGATGGTCAAAATTTGCGAATTATAAGTTAGTAAAGCGCGCTGCTTCTTCAAAATTATGATAAAATCAAAACAAAGGAGACCAAAAGGTGGTGGTTTTTTGACAGGTGGCGATCATGCCGGATCGCCATCCTGCACTTGCGGCGAATTCAAGTTGATGGATTTGCGCGGTGGAGGCTGCCACACGTCCATGAGGATTCCCAGTGGGAAATTTAAAGTTAAATACAATGCATTGATTCTAGGGGATAATTCGATATAATACAATTCAATAATCGAATACGATACAAGATACGGATTATATATAAATATAATACAATTCAATGTAATAATAATATATAATACAAACTAAGGGTTATAAAGAAATTCATATATACGTATGTGCAAGGGGGAGATGGGACGGGTGGCAGCCTACCCCGTAAACATCCTGACCCGCCTAGGCGTACTAAGCGCCGAACGTATGTTGCAGCTCGGTCAACGCCCTAACTGCTTTCTTAATAAGGATTTTGCCCACCTTTTGTTTGTAAGTTGCTGTTCGCAGGCCGGTGGCGGTGCATCGTATCGTGCGATCGGGCACAGTCGGTGCGCGTTGGTTGCGGCGAGCGCTGGATGCAGTGCCGGACGTGCTTGCATGGTATGGTGGTGGCTGGACGTACCCACTGTTGCTGTTGCGTGGCTTGTGGCGGCGTGACGAATGGCGTTGGCGCCCCGGCTGTGATGCTGCATATGGGGATTAGCGACGCTCCGTGTCCCGATGCAAGAGGGTGTGATAGCGCAGCCCACAAAGATGGCAGCGCTCTATGGAAGTGCATCCGCTAGTGGCATGCGATAGGGCCAAGCAATTAGTGCAGTAGTGGTGAGCCTGGGCGATAATGGCGCGTTGTGGCGGTTGCATGGCCGTAAAGAGAGGGCATGTTGACAACGCATGGTGTCGCTTACACAGACGGCAGCGTCGATAATCGGACACGGCGTCGTAAATTCGTGATGGAGTCGCTGACTCCAAGGAGCGGCGTGGTGTAGGAACCGGGGCACGTTGACGATTCATCTATTGAAGAAAGGAGTATGAATGTGTGTTAGTTGTACGTTGAGGAGACTGCGGTAGATTAAGCGGTTTGCCATCGATAACGCTTGTGCAACTCCATGAGATAGTTATTCTTCCAGCGCTTGCTGAATTGGTGATGTAAAACTTTCAACCGTTCCCAACGGTTGATCAAAGAGAGGTGTTCATAGTTCGGTTCGGGGATGGCGAGAAGGGGTGCGCCTCGGAGAAAGTGGCCAGGTGTGAGGGCGGTGAGATCCACTGAGTCCTGAGAAAGCGGGGAGATAGGCCGAGAATTGAGTACGGCCTCTATGCGAATTAGAAACGTTGAGAATTCTTCAAAGGTGAAGCTGTGTATTCCGGCGACCTTTCTAAGATGGGGTTTAAAGCTTTTGACGGCAGATTCCCATAATCCGCCCATGTGGGGTGCGCCGGGGGGTATAAATTTCCACTCGATGCCTTGTGGCGCGTACTTTTGGACAATATCTGTCGAGATTTCGTTGAGGAAGATGACGAACTCTACTTCGGTAGCTCGTTTAGCACCAATGAATGTTGTGCCGTTGTCGCTCATCATTTGTTTCGGGTACCCTCGACGCCCTACAAACCGGGCGAAGGCAGCGAGAAAAGCCTTACTAGTGAGATCCGAACACAATTCCACATAACTTTTTACGAGGGTTGGAGATCGGAGCATCGAAGCTTTGATTTGAAACGCGCCGGCGAAGTCTACGCCAGTAGTAGTGAAGGGGCGCGAAAGTACATCGTTCGGGGGGAAAAGCTGCCATTATTTGGGATTGCGTTTGTCGCTTATGGATGGTGTTGGCTTTACATTGGAAAATACATTTTTTCAGCTGAGGTTCGTGTCGGGGTATAGAATTCCTGCCTCATAGCTTGTTGCAAGAGGCGGACTTCCGCATGGAGGAAGCTCTCGTGCAGAAACCTTATATAGAAGATAGAAAATCTAGCCTTTTCGGGGAGAATGATGGGATGACACTCATTGTAGGCCATGTCGGCGTTTACTAATCGTCCGTTGGCACGGAGAATCCCGTTTGTGTCCAGGAAGGGGTCAAGTGCCAGTAGGGGACTTCGATTTTCGGTGGGTTTTGAACTTTCGAGGAAAGCTCTTTCGGAAGCGAAGAATCTCGACTGAGTCAAGCTCAGCAGACGGATTTTCGCGTACATGACGTGGGCGTAAGAGAGGGCGGGATCGTGAGGGATACGATTGCCTCCTACAGCATTTCTAAGCCGAGTTACAAATTTCAACATGTATGCTGTTACGCGTAGGGCGCGGAGATAGGAGGAGAACCGTTCTAAGAAGTCTTCTGACTCTTCCGCTGCTTGCAGTGCTTCGACTCGGCGAAGTTCGGGGGGTACAATATTTCTGGCCGTTGGTGTTGGCCAGTCCTCGGGGGGTCGGGAAAGCCACTCGATGAGTTAGCGAGATCGTCGGGGTTACATCCTCTGGTTCCAAGATCCGCGGGGTTGTCTTTGCTTCGCACGTGTCGCCAAGGGACATTTCCTACGATGTCTATAATCTGCGCTGTTCGGTTAGAGACGTATGTTTTCCACAAGTGGGGTGGCTTTTCCAGCCAGGCTAGCAAGATTTCCGAATCGGACCACATGATTAATTTTTTTTGACTTAGGCCGAGATGGGGTTGGACTACTGCGACTAATTTTGCTAATAAGAGCGCTCTGCATAGCTCCAGGCGTGGCAAACTAATAGTTTTGAGACGAGCCACTTTGCCTTTGGACACTATAAGATGAGAGTGGACCTGAGTCCCGACCGTGCTACTTAGGTACAGGGTTGCGCAATAAGCCTTTTCTGAGGCGTCGCAGAATCCGTGGAGCTCAACATATTGATCGGGCGTAAAATTCATCCATCGGGGTATATGGATTGCTGAGATAGAGGGAAGATTTTGAGAGAACTGTGCCCATTTGGCTAGACGGATGGGTTTAACCTTCTCGTCCCATTCGGTCCCGTCTAACCAAAATTCTTGCATGAGCATCTTCGCTTGGATTATTATGGGCGTCAGCCACCCTGCGGGATCGAAAAGTTTCGCAATGGAGAAGAGAATTTGCCGCTTCGTGGCTGCAGTGGATGCCGGATTTGAGTCGATGGTATACGAAAATATATCCGTTAGGGCGTTCCACTGGATGTCCAGGGTCTTGGCGGTGCTAGTCTTTTCGAACTCGAGAAAGTTTGTTTCCAGCAGATCAGTTTTCGATATTTTTTGGAGGATGTTGGGATGGTTTGCCGTGATCTTTTTGAGGGTAAAGCCGGCTGAATTGAGAGCGTCTATAGTCTCTGTTAGGGATTGCTCGGCTGATTGGAGATCATGACTGCCAGATAAAATATCGTCAACATACGTCTCGGATTTTAGTATTGGGGCTGCGCGTGGATGGGAATCGGCTATATTTTTCGACAGCTCCTGTAGAGTGCGAATAGCCAGGAAAGGCGCTCAGTTAACCCCGAAGATGACCGTCTTTAACTTGTAGTCCTTTATTGGACTGTGTTCGGGGGTTCGGAGTATTATCCTTTGGTAGTCTCGGTCATCGGGGTAAAAGAGAATTTGGCGGTACATTTTCTCGACATCGCCATTAAACACATATTTATATGTTCACCATTTCAACAACATAAGTCGGAGATCGGGTTGGAGGGTTGGTCCGGTATATAAAACATCGTTAAGGGAACCCGAATTCTTAGAGGCGTTGAATACAACTCTGACTTTTGTTGTCTTCTTGCCTGGCCTTACGACTGCATGGTGAGGGAGATAGAATGAGCAATATTTACCTCGAGATTCTTCTTCAGTGGGACTGCGTTCTTCCATGTGGACTTAGGACAGATATTCCTCGAGTACCTGGTCGTATTGCTGCTTGAGATCGCCCTTCTTTGAGAGGGTATGTTCCATACCGTGGAACTCTCGTAGGGCTGCAGTACGGGATTGGCCTAGGTCGATATCGTTCGGGTATGTTGGTTTAAAGGGGAGCCAAACCATATATCGACCGTCATCCATGCGAGTGGTTGTGCTTTGATAAAAGTCTTCGCACATTTTCTCTTCTGGGGTTTCCACTCGCACTCTGGGTATTTCGTCGATTTCCCAGAATTGCCTTAGCTGTTCATTCAGCTGGACATTCGTCACTTCCCACGGCCTTTTCGGGGGTTTGGCCACTTATTATGCAGCCAAATTTTGTGTTTTGGGCTAGCAGTGTGGGGGAGATCTTTTCGATGCCATTTAGCATTATTTGTGGGATAAGATCACTGCCTAATACCAGATCAATTTGGGAGGGGTTCTGAGTATTCTGGTCTGCTAGCTTGAGATGGGACCATTTACGCATTTGGTCGTTATTTAGCCTGAGTCTTGGTAGTTGCCTAGTGAGCCGAGGTAGCCCTATTGCCTGGGCCTTTATTTTTACCTTGTGGTCATTTGAGACTAGGGTCAGTGAGCACAACTTGTTGGAGGTTTGTACTACTCCGCCTCCCATGCCCGATATTTCAAATAGGGAGTGGGTATATGGGAGGCCTAGCTTGACTTGAGCTTTTGACGAGATGAAGCTACGTTCTGACCCTTGATCCACTAAGGCTCTGAGCCTGAAGCAGTCCCCTCGGTGTTCTATCGACACTATCGCTGTAGGGAGGATGATTTGGCTATCATTTTCTGCATGAAACGATTGGATGCGTGCATCGTTTGAGGTGGTGGGTAGTTCTTCGTTGGGAACTGGGTTGGTAACGTCCTGACTAGTTGCTACTTGAGATGTTGTTTTCCGAGGGCCATTGGTTTGATGAGATACTCCGGCGTCGTGGAGGGTGGAGTTGTGGCGACCTTGGCAGTAGAGGCACGTTCTTGTGCTTGTGCAATCTTTTAAGAGGTGGGTTTGGGACAGCCAGCTTTCGCACAGATTGTTTTCTCTCACGAATGTTTTTTCGTTCAGGGATTGCCAGCTTTGTGTAACGCAAGCAGCTTTGTAGCGTGTGGGAGGACTGCTTGCACATTCTGCAGGCGTAGATTTTTTGATGCTCGGCTACATGAGCATTTGTTCGATTTTATGCGTAGTTGCTGTTCTGCGGGGGTTGCGGCTTTGGTTTGGGGTTTGAGCCTGCCTGAACTGGGAGATTGTTTTGACTTGAGGTAGGCTTTGAGAAATTGGTGGAGGGTGGATTGTATCGGGGTTTGGCTGGTCGCCATTGATCCACCCTTTCCACTATCTCGTAGCGAGTAGTCAGAAATTGATCCATTTGGGACCAGTTCGGTAGGTCTCTTCTGGAGCTTAAAGATTGCTCCCAAAGCGGAACTGTATTTTCTGGGAGTTTTGAGGTTACCAGATATATTAATATGGGGTCCCAAACTATCTGTCGAGACTTGTTGGGTTGCTAATATCTGGAGACAGTTATTAACGGAAGATTGCAGTCTTTGGATTGCATCGCTGTTTTACGATTGAATCGCTTTTAGATTCATGAGAATTCGGATTTGATTGTCGACCAGGACTCTTTTATTTTCGTATCGGGATTTCAGAGCTTCCCAAGCCAGAGCAAAGTTGGCACCACTAAGTGGGAATTGCTTTACTATCTGGCCGGCTTTTCCTTGGGTCTTGTACCTGAGGTGGTACAGTTTTTTGGGCGCTCGAGAGTTTGGGGTGGTTGATATAGACCGCCGTGAACATGTCACGGAAGGAAGGCCATTCATCATAACTCCCGTAAAAGACTTCGGTGTCACAGGCGGGTACTTTGAGGTGCATCCCGGAACTTTCTTGGGGAGTGGTGGTTGCAGCGGGGCGGGATTGCTTATTACCATGAGCTGGAGTTGATCATCTATTCTTGCCTTTGTGTCCTCATACGCTATAAGGCAGGCTCGGTATTTACCGAAAACTGAGGTCTTAAAGTATTCGGGAAGGTCGTTGTCATCTGCCTCTACGACGGCGTCATATGCGCTCTATACCCTTTCCCAGAATATATCTATATTTTTATGTTTTATTTTTAGGGATGCCTCGGCGTTATCTTGGATCCGGGTTGTGCCGAACCGAGCGCAGTAATCCGTAAAGAGATCCGTTTCGGATATAAATTTATTTTCGACCACGGTAGCCATTCTGAAGAGGGACTTGCTTAATTTTACTTTAGCTATTTTGGGAATTTTTGGAGATTGCCGAATGTTTATTTGTGCGGGAAAACCAAAGGGATAAGTTTCCTATTGGTCGAGAGTGTAGTAGGCTAGGACCAGTTAGACTCAATTGGGGGTAGTCTGAGTCCAGTTGGGGTGAGCGGCAGAATTTACTGCTGGGCAATTCAAACTATGTGAATGTGGCCGAATTTGCTGCTGGGTATCCCGAGTAATACTGATGTGGGGATATGTATTTATATTATACCGCAAGGGACACAAGTTAACTTTGTAAAAGTAAGAGTGGGATTTGCTTCGAAATTTTTTAATGCACCGCTTTTACGTACAGGTGTATATTGGGGTGAGAATGTACATATATGCATATATATAAATGTATTTTTGGCGGGAAATTATAATTCTGGCGGGAGAAATTTGTATTTGGCGGGAGCCACCAAAATTTATTCGGGGGATATACTTAATATATGTCCGTGTATGTATATTGTTAAGAGGCTGGTTTCGTTAATGGCGACGAAGGACCATTAGATAGGGGGGCACCGTACATAAATTTACCTTAACTCTTTTGGTATGTGGCTGTGGGTACGGCTGGGTTGGCGATGTTAGGCTGATGATGGTGGTACCTGCTTTTCCTGGCGGGATATAACTGTGGTGGTGATGGCGGTGGCACTCGATTCTTTGGTGGATCCTCTTCAGAGATCTTGTTTGGCGTTGTTACGTGCACAACCCACATGCGGAAAACCTATTTCGATGGTATATATATGGCTATGCAAGTCTGATTAAATAAGCGTGGCATTTGGGGTATTGTAAAGGTATTGAGCCGGAACTCTAAACGTTACGCGAATGAAAGGGCACTTTCTTTATTCCAAAGCAAAAACTATTTTTTATTGAAAACAAAGCGATTTATAATTTTTATTTCAGTTTTAGAGAATTTGGTGTCACACCGCGATGGTCAAAATTTGTGAATTATAAGTTAGTAAAGCGCGCTGCTTCTTCAAAATTATGATAAAATCAAAACAAAGGAGACCAAAAGGTGGTGGTTTTTGGCAGGTGGCGAACATGCCGGATCCTGCACTAGCGGCGAATTCAAGTTGGTGGATTTGCGCGGTAGAGGCTGCCACACGTCCATGAGGATTCCCAGTGGGAAATTTAAAGTTAAATACAATGCATTGATTCTAGGGGATAATTCGATATAATACAATTCAATAATCGAATACAATAAAAGATACGGGTTATATATATAAATATAATACAATTCAATGTAATAATAATATACAATACAAACTACGGGTTATAAAGAAATTAATATATACGTATGTGCAAGGGGGAGATGGGACGGGTGGCAGCCTTCGCCGCGTAAACAGTAACGCTAGCGATTTTACAGGAATAACCTTCTTTTCGTGTCCTAACAGGGCACACCCTGCTGGAAAGCACCAATGGGCACAGCACTTTTTATTGGCAACGTAGGGCAACAACCACCACACACGCATTTTTAATTTGGTGGCGCACGCCACAACAACAACCACAACCACACCATTTTTGTTATATTGGCGGCGCAACACCAACCGTAACCGGTATTTATTTCTTTTCTTGGCGACATACCGCCCAACAACACTACAACAACGTTTGTAAATTGGCGACAATAATTATTACGCATCGAAAAACACTACATTACATTTTTTATTTTGCCGGCGCACACCACACCAACAACAAAAACAACAAATTCCTCATAGTGGCGACATACCGCCCAACGACAGAATCATCTACCAGAACTTTCAACTTGGCATATAGTATTTTTCACCGGCGGCGTTGAGCCGCAACAACAACAGCAACGACACAATAAACTTTTCAACCTCAATAGTAGTTTTCACCGGCGGCATTGAGCCGCAACCACAACAACAACCACGTCAACACCTACAACAAGAAAAAGGTACTAGACGATTTTTGGCAAAACGACAATAGGGAAAAACACTGGCAACAATCACTACGAAGCTGGTAGCAACATTTCCATATTTTTGGGGCTAGTTCACATACTTGGGCAACATAAACAACAACAAAAACCGGCAGAGGGAGGAGCTTTTCCGGCAATACAACGGATGAACAGTGTTATTTTCATATGTTTTTTTCTTTATATACCTTTACAATTATTATTCAAACATTGTCATAAGGGGCATAATTAGTTGGTAGGAAACGGGTAAAAGGGGGCATTCTATTTCCGGAGCCAAGCATTTCTTTTTCGCGCATATAAAGTCTGAGTTTACTTTAACTCCATATATCAGGAGTTAATGGTGGCACTTTTGCCTCCATCATTTTTTTTTCTTTTCGTTTCTTCATTTTCTTAATTTTTCCCACTTCAGTTTGACATTTAATTGTTTTAGTATTTTCCAATATAACTTTTTTTAGCCTCACAAACCCGAGATTATTAATGTTAGTGTGCCTTCCATACCAAAGGCATTTTTTTGGTAGAATACACGATTTTTTTTTATCTTCGCATTTGATCTCCACGCCTGTAGATCTGATACTACCAAAGCACTCATTACCAAAGACCACTAGGAGTGATCTTGGTTGAGTGATTGAGGGTGGCTACCGTGAGCGTATGTATGTATGTGTTTGACCAGAGCCGGCCAAAAGTTGCACATTGTGCAATTTGAGTTCGTATTTTCACACAGACACTAACGATGTGCGATCACGATCGTTTGCTTTCGCTTGTCACTCACTAAAATCAACAGTGAATGCAAAAGAAAAAGTCCATGCTACTTTTTGGGCACATAAAAACAATATGCTGCAAGGTTTAAGTGACTTTTAATACGTTTTAGTTAGTATTATTAAGTTCCTTCGAACATACATATTAATATTGACAATTTAAATATTAATAATTAATAATAATTAATTAATTACTAATAAATATTGACAATTTAATATAAGTCACTTTTTATACGTTCTACTTAGTTTTATTAATTTTTATACATTTTTTTTTATTGAATAACTTTATGTTTTGAAAATATATATTTCTATCCTTACATTTACTTTGTTTTATGGTTCTTTCTTAATGAAAAAGTGATTTTTTAAAGTAAATTTTGCATTGAAGAAACACCATACCTTCTTTTATAAAAATTTTTATCTGGCTAGCTCGACCTCCGCGTTCTTAGTTATATGAATATAAGTAAATATTGTTAGGATTAACTTGAAATCAAATAACCAGAGTCCTTATTAATTTCGAACCTCACAGTCCACATTTTCTTTTAGCACACTGTGGGGAGTTGTCACTCAATTTTTACACACACTTATGCAATTGTTTTAGTATTTGTGTGGCCGGCTCTGTTTTTGACTCTTGCCATTTCACCGAATTCAGCGCATCCACTCAACTGCACCGGCGCCGTTGGAGTACGAGTGTATGGGTGAGTGAAAATTGAGCACAATATTTCTGCTAATACATACATATATTTGAATGTATGTACATATATTAACATATGATGCCTGATCTTCTTGAGAAATAGAAGAAGGAAACCTTAACACTTAACATAAGGAATATATGTACATGCATAACTACAAACATACACACCTTTTTGTTTATAATATGCCAAACTGGTTTTTTTTGCTTTACTTTGGTGACCTACTCTTTTGTTTTATACAAAATTGATCTTATATTTACTTGAGCGTTGCGATAGGTCAGGGATTAAGGTTCTTAATTTTTTTGGTTCGCCCTCTCAGTCTAGTTTGTTTGAATTTCATATCTTTAAGATTGGTAGGATAAGACATTAGGGTGGTTCATACATCTTAATGTTACTAGTATAAGAAAACCCACCTCTTGGGGTTTTTTTTGTATGTTTTTCAGTAAAAACAATTGTATTGAATTAAGTTGAATTCCAATCATATATTATTATTTTGTATTGCTTTCCCTTTTTTTATTAACATTTTTTTTTCAAACAATTTTGCTAAATTGAATTGAAGTTAAATCAGATATTGTTATGTTACTTTTATTTCTTTGAAATTTAATTTTAAGCGGGTTTTTGTTTGTTTATAACTTTGGGTTACATTCGATAGATAAATAGCTTTAGGGTAGAGATCTAAGCCAAATGAAATTGTTAATAAAATTTTGAAATGTATGGATAAAAACATAGATTTCTGATCAGGGCTAAATCCCATTTTTGGGTTGGTGCTGCGCTGTGCGTGGCAAGGTAAGGTGAAGGTGAGTGTTTAGGGAAAATAACTGATTGACAGGGGACAGACTAGTGTCAGGTTTTTGGGGAACTGTAAGTAGATAGGAGTCAGCACAGTGTCCACGGTGCGGTGCAGTTGCACCGCAGAGTGAGGGTAGACTCCACCTGACAGGACAGGCCGTCACCTTTTCCCCCTTGTATAAAACACAATGCACTCTTCACTTGCACATAAAAAAGAGGGTACACGGGGTGTTGGGTTTAATCTGGATGTCATATATTCACGATTTAAAGATAAAATAAAATGATAATAAATTATTGAATTTAATTTAATTAAAAAAGAGAACTCCGATTTGCGAGCACGATTGATTGATGCGTTTGGTAGAGTAGTTTTAACGAAACTGACTTGAGAGTGAGCGCGGTGGTGGTTGGCAAGCCACAGCAGAGCTGCACTGCCTGCGCTTGGCCGCACTGGCCGGGTGTTGCCAGACGGAGGGTGGGAGCATGTTGAAGACATGATCCAATTTCGGACTAAGTCCAACTTGAATATTGCGTTGAGGGCATTTCCATTTGTAACGCTTGTGCAACTCCTTGAGGTACTCGTTCTTCAACGTGTGCTGAACCGGTGGTGAAGCGTTTTTAGTTTCTGCCATTTATTGACCAGGGTGAGATGCTCGGCAGTTGGCTCCGGTAGTTACAAGAGTGGCGCGCCACGTAGGAAATGCCCCGGGGTTAGGACTAGGGGATCCATTGGATCTTCGGACATAGGGGAGAGCGGTCGGGAGTTGAGGACCGCCTCTATGTGTACCAAGAGTGTGGTGATCTCTTCAAAGGAAAACTTCTGGTTTCCTGCTACCTTCGTAAAGTGTATCTTGAAATTGTTCACGGCCGCTTCCCATAGACCACCCATGTGTGGAGCGTATGGTGGGATGAATTTCTATGAGAATCCGTGAGTTGCATATTTCCCGGCGACGTCTGTAGCGATTTCCTTCAGGAATGCGGTGAATTCCCTTTGTAGTACGCGCTGTGCGCCGACGAACGTTTTTCCGTTTTCAGAAAATATCTGATGGGGTAGGCCACGGCGGCCAGCGAATCGGGCAAAGGCTGCGTTGAAGGCATTCGTGGTGAGTTCAGAACACACTTCTAAATGAACAGCCTTTGTGGAAAAACAGACGATCACACAAACGTAAGCTTTGACATACGAAGCTCGGCGAAGGTGAGAAGTTTTTACCATAAATAGTCCAGCAAAGTCTACTCCTGTTGTATGAAAGGGTAGGGAATATGTTGACCTCTCGGGTGGCAAAGCTGCCATTATCTGCGTGTTCATCTGCTGTTTGTAGATGGTGCAGGTTTTGCAGTGGAAGTTGAGCTTTTTGACCTTTTGCTTCAAACGTGAAATGTAGTACTGTTGCTGTACCATTCGGATCATCAGCTGTTTGTCGGCGTGCAGCAGGTTCGAATGGAGGAAGTCCAAAAAAATAGAACAAAATCGGGAGTTTTCGGGTATGATAATTGGGTGACGCTCATTAAAGCTACATGTGGCATAGGCTATTCTTCCAGAAACTCGCATGATTCCTGATTCATCTAACATGGGGTTTAATGTCAGAAGGGTGTTCTTTTTGGGTAAGGTTCCTGACGTTTGAAGCAGCTCTATCGTGTCTCCTTAATGATTCCGTTGAGTTTGAATGATGATTTTGATTTTGGCATCATTCACTTCGGAGTGGGTGAGGTTGAGCGTGACTGGAACCTTCAGTTTCCTTGCTTTCGTCATAAACTGCAACATATTGGCCACGACTCTAAGCGCTCGAGAAAACGACGAAAACCGCTCGAGTATATCTATATTTTCTTCCTGCAGGGTGTGGAATACTTCCACATGTCGTTGTTCGGGTGGAGGTGGGTGGTGAGATGTATCCTTTGGCCACGAAGTTGATGGATTGATTAGCCAATTAGGTCTTCCCACCAATAATGGACATTGGACTAAATCCTGAGGCTTGCAGCCTCGAGTGCCCAAATCCGCTGGGTTATCCATATTGGAAACGTGCCTCCAAGTGGCGTTGTCGACGTTCTTAAGAATTTCGGATGTCCTGTTGGCGACATACGTTTTCCAGGTATTGGGGGGGGGGTTTCTAACCATGCCAGTAAGATGGCAGAATCGCACCAGAGAATGAGTTCGTGTTGGGGCAGGTTCAGCTCATTTCGGAGCTGTTTCACTAATTTGGAGAGTAAGACTGCTCCACAGAGTTCTAACCATGGAAGACTCACGGTTTGAAGGGCTGCTAATTTGCTTTTAGCTGCTAGCAAATGGGATGAAAAACTAGTTTCATGGGTTTGTATACGTAAATATACACAGGCACAAAATGCTTTCTCGGAAGCATCTGAAAATCCATGTAGCTGGGTGAGTTTATCGGGGGAATACTGTACTCACCTAGGGATTTTAATTTCTCTGATGTGAGGTAAATTTTCGTATATTGATGTCCATTTTTGGAGAGCCCCGGGCTTCACGTCTTCGTCACAATCCGTTCCTTCCATCCAGAGTTGTTGCAGCAACATTTTGGCAAGCATCATTATTGGCGATAGCCATCCTGCGGGGTCAAACAGTTTCGCAACTGCTGATAAAATCTGCCTCTTCGTAGTCGTGTTTTCTGCTGATGTTGGATCGTACGTATAGGTGAAGGTGTCGGTTAGCGCGTTCCACTGAATTCCAAGGGTTTTTGTGGAACTCGAATCGTGGAATTTAAGAAAGTCGACGTCTAGCAATTCAGGGTCGGGAACGGGTTTTAAATTTCAGGGTGATTTGCCGACATCTTTCTCAAAGGGAACCCTACCGATTTTAAGGCTTCTATAACTTGAGTCATGGAGTTCAAAGTGGACTGTATATTATGACCGCCTGATAAAATATCGTCAACATATGTTTCATTCAATAAAATGTTTTTAGCGAGCGGATATTCATCTTGACAGTCGTGGGCGAGTTGGTGTAGGGTTCGATTTGCCAAATATGGCGCGCAATTTACACCAAAGGTAAATGTTTTTAGTCGAAAATCTTCTATCGGCAGAGTTGGGTGTTTTCGAAAAACGATGCGATGAAAATCTTTATCTTCTTCATGGATGAGTATTTGGCGATACATTTTCTCAATATCGCCGTTAAAAACAAACTTATAAAGTCGCCATTTAAGTATGACGAGCATTAAGTCATTTTGTAGTATGGGGCCTGTATGGAGGACGTCGTTCAACGAGTTGCCAGAATGTGACATTTTTGATGCGTTGCAGACGACTCGCTCTTTTGTGGTTTTGCTGTCGGGTTTTATGACAGCATGATGGGGTAGATAAAACGATAGATATTTACCATTTCTAATTACCTCTTGTTGGGAGGAGGGTTCCATGTGATCCATGGATAAATATTCATTAAGGACTTCAAAATATTTGTCTCTTAATTCGGGTTTTCTTTCGAGCGTGCATTCGATGCTGATGTACTGCTGTTGTGCTGCGGGTCGTGAATGACTGAGTGCCAGGTTGGCTCGAAATTCCGATCTGAATGGTAGTTTGACTCTGTAGCGTCCATCTTCCTCACGAATTGTGGTTGTCCGGTAGAGTGCTTCGCAGTATTCATCATCTGCTGATTGTTGTTGGGTTTGGTGAACTTCTTCCTGTTCCCAAATTGTCTCAAAAGTTGATTGATGGGGTCACCGGTGCATTCCGTGACATGAGTGCTGAAGGTTGATACCTTTTCAGCTACAGGGCCGCTTAATGAGGATTTGTGGGGTGATATCGCTGCCGATTACCACATCGATTTTCGATGGTATCGAATACTGTGGATCGGCTAACGGTAAATGGGACAGTTCTTCGAGATCGATGCTTGAAACTCTGACTGTGGGCAAGAAATTCGTTAGTTTCGGCAAAATTATTGCTTGTGCGTCTATCATTTGGGTTAAGTCTGCCGAACAGAATGTTATCTAGCAGACTTTATTGGCATTTTTCACAACCGTTTCCACCCATTCCAGATATCTGGTGGAGAGACTCTTTTGTGGGTAGACCAAGAAGCTTTTATATATGGGATGATACAAAAGTTTTTTGTGAACCTTGGTTTATTAGGGCACGAATTTTATGAAATTCGCCAGCATAGTATATTGATACTACTGCTGTTTGTAGTAGGGTGGTTCCATGATTACCCGAGAAGAGTGTAGAAACAGGGTTTTTGTCCTGAGACTGTTGGGAGGAGGTGGCTCTTGCGGCGGCTTTCGATGTTGAGGCTCGCACGTCGTCCGTTCTCCTAGGGGTGCCGGCTCGGGCATTTTGAGCTCTGGGGTTTGGTTGTGATTGTTGGGGTTTGGGCTGCAAATGCAGTGGCGAATGATGACGCTTTTGGGAATAAACGCACGTGAAACTACTTTTACATTCGTTATTGGGGTGTGACGTTGAGAAACAATTTTCACAGTAACTATTTTCTCTCACAAATTTGATTCGGTCTGATACCGATAAATTTCTAAACCTAACGCAAGATTTGACTGCGTGGTATTGATTGCATAATCTACACGAAGCCGTTTTATTGAACTCCGTGTGATATGCATGGGTTCTATTATTGTTAGATTGGGTCGAGTTTTGATTCACCTTTCGTGGTGTAAAACTCGAAAATTGGGATTTCGCCTTGCCTGGTCTATAGGTACTTATTCTCTCTACTACCTCGTATCTGCTGGTCAAAAATTTATTCGTATCATCCCAAAGTGGGAGTTCTTTTCGGGAGCTGGGGGATTGTTCCCATAGTGAAAGGCTTTAACTTGGCAGCTTGGATGAGCAGAGGTAAACGAGGATTGGGTCCCAGTCCGTTGTCGGGATTCCGTGGGTGTTAAGGGTTGACATGCAGTTTTTGATTGTTGTCTGCATCTTCTGTATTTGTTCTTCGTTTTCAGCGAATATTATGGGCAGGTTGAACAGTGTCTTCATTGGTTGTCGACGAGTATCCTTTTGTTCTCGTACCTAGATCTGAGCGCTTCCCAGGCAAGCTCGAAATTATTTTCGCTCAGTGGTTATTGTTTTACAATAAGTCCAGCTTGTCCTTTTGTTTTCAGGCGTAGGTGGTATAATTTTTGAGCGGGTGATAATTTAGGGTGGTTTATAGACTGCCGTGAACATATCTCTGAAGGATGGCCAGTCTTCGTATCCACCATGGAAGACTTCGGTGTCACATGCTGGTACTTTCAAATAACAACCATTTGAGTTTGAGTCATTTATTTGGTGGGCGGGTATTTGTTGTTGGTTGGTGCTAGCAGTGTTGAAAGTTTGTAAGGCTTCCAAAATTTCCGATTTGCATGTTTGATAGGTTTCTATGCATTTAGCGAATTTTTGCTCAACCGAGCCGCTAACCTCTGTGTAATTATCGGAGAAACTTACTTCTCGATGGGACGCTAGCACCTTTGCCCATATTTTATCTAGGTCTTCTAATTTAACCTTAAGCATACACTCTGATAAATCGGTAGCTTGGGAGGGTGATCATCTTGAGCAGTAAACTTCTACTTGGTTACCGTCATATATGAATTCCTGCAGGCATTGGTCTGCAGTGGTCAATTTTTGGGTTTCGTTTGTTTTTGGCATTATAACTTAATGTAATTTACCAAGAAATGGGAGCTTTTATTAAGCTGTGAAAGTCGAAAAAAATTTTGTCAAAAGGGCAAAAAAATGTTTTTTTGAAACCAGCCTAATGTACGCTTGGTTTTAAATATGGGCTTGTCTCAGCGCTTCTGAGTACAAGTAATGTGAGTATATAAATGGGTATGTGTTCACTGGGGTTTTTTTTTGTTTTTTTTGAGACCCGCCTAATGTATGCTGGGTTTTTTTGTTATATGTACTTGTCTCAGCGCTTCTGAGCACAAGTAATGTGGGTATATACGTATGTATATATATAATATATGGGTAAAATATATTTGCCGGTAAACTGTGGTGTACCAACAATACCTTTTTGGTTGCAAATGCCAATGTACTTGATCTGTATTGACTAAGTGAATGTATGCTAAATATCTAACCGATGATCTTCTTTGTTGATTCCTTCTATTATGTTGTTACATATGCTCATGCAATTACTTTGTTGAGGGTGTGTTTTTGGCTTATGCAAAAAGATATACAAGTGCGTGTGTGTGCATATAATTGTAGGTTTTGTATGAAAAATTAATCTTGGGTGCACCGGTGAAATAAACTTAGGAGAAGTGACAAAAATTTGGCAAAGTTTGTTGCTATGGGTTTTTTATAAAATATATTTTATGTGATATATGTATATAT
>JARSSU010003981.1:0-59889 GCA_029619165.1 Eurosta solidaginis
ATATTTCAATCAATTTTTGTAGCTACTTCAGGTCAAATTATAAATGCACGAACAACTTCATCTGTTCATGTCGTGATTTTAATAACACTACGGTAAAATTTAGACGTCTGCGAGCTCGTTTCTTGTATTAAAAAATATCTTTTTACTACATGTAAATTTGTATATCGAAATGAAGCAAGAACCTAGAAACCGTGATATAATGTTTCACCCTCTGTCCAAGTTTGAAGTACCAGTTACTTGAACTTGTTTGCAATTGCGTTGGGATCATTTTTTTTTTTCTGTATTCAATCAATTTACTCTGTATAATCTATCTGTATATATATTTTGTCTACTATTAATTTGCTTTATTGCCATTTCATAAATTATTATTTAACTTCTTCTTTCAATGAGTACATTTTAACACATTTTCAACATTTTTATCTTTTGCTTCTACTTCTAAATTTTTAAATGAATTGTCAACGTTTAATTCATACTGTTTAATATTACTTAAAATTGATGCTGCTTATGTTTTTTATATCGTGTATTACATCTGAGATTTAAGATGTCGGCATATTTGTCTGTAAGTTGTTTAGTTTGTAGACTGATATATAAATTATTATGGGGAACATCTTTTTTTTAGCTCTTCATTCCACTTTTTTTTCATCCATCTATCCCCATTTGCCCTAGCACTCCAATACAGTTGTGTGCTTCTCCCCTGTTCCGCTATTTCCAGGGATGATTACACCTCTATATGTAATGAGATGTTGTTTTATGACAGACTTGTGCCTTAACTGCTGCGTTGCTGTCCTATAGTAGTTTGTTAGACTATGTCTTCCGTGAGTTTTCTGCTTTGGTTCGGCTATAATAGATACCTTCAAGTACTTTGCGTCCGTGGTTAAAATTTATTTGTACAAAAATCCGCTTTTCGTACAACATCAATAACAGTTCATTGATTACACCTCAGAAGAGCTAAACTCAAAAAATTGATACAAACTCAAGATATCGTACATGCGATGCCTTTGCCAACCCGCTATTCATCTGTCAAACTGATTAAAATCTCAATGAAAACCCCTTTTAAAAATTAAAGCACTAATGTAATTAAAATCCGTTGTACATGAACCTCACAAATTATAAAGACAGCAAAAGTTTCGAATGACTTACAAAGTCTCGAAGACCAACTTAAAGTGTATTGCGTCGACGGATGTAAAGAACTCAACAACTAGTCAACATTTCATTTAATGAATTTCAATCGGTGGCATTTTGTTGTCTGCAACGCTGTTTGCCTTCTTCAAGTTTATGGGGTTTGTGTGCTCAGGCGAATTTGTGTCAACGCGCAGATACTACCGCAAAATATGAACTTGTTGTTGCGTATAAAAATATCTTTGCGCGTTGACCTTCAAAGTTGCAGCAAAGGCTGTAGTAGCAGTGAAGAGAAAGTTGACGACATTGTTTACTTTGGCTATAAACAAAACAACTATAACAACTAAAGAAAAGTCGCATGAGTTATAAAAGAAAGGAAAAGTTGAAAAGCAATTTCACAACAATAGCAACAAACACATATTTCGAATACCCTTTGCAGTCAAAGTGTATATATTGGCAGCAAGAATCACTGTAGCAAGAAGCTACAAAACTTTGCACAATCTTTCAAATCTTGTCAGAAAACTTGTGTAGCAAAAGAGCCAAACAGGAAATGAGATGCAGTAGGGTAGCCGAGAATCGATGGTGTATAGAGTGGGACAATGCTTTAGGTGGCTTTCAGTAATATAAAAATTAAAGGAACTTTGGCCGTGTTATTCTTTATGTAGGGGGAACAGAAGCAATGCTATGAGATTAGTTGAAAAATGACAGAGGACAATAAAATGTCAATATGTAACTATGTACTAGGATGAAAGACCTTGCTTTTTCACTATATCAGTATAGAAAATAAACTATCCTTGATCTTCCCTTTGAAAATAATGGAATTAAGCCATTGTCTGGTATTTAAACTTTGCGAAAGCATATTGTTGCTCCGGCATTATATGAGATGTACCTCGAGAGGTCTAATGAAATAGTTCAGTACAAGGGAGATCTAATCAGTCCCCGATAACGCCAAACCTTTACTTGTTCTTGACTCCAAAATGTTAGAAATTTAAGAATACATTTTAAACCATTTATCATCGTGTTCATCGCTTTCCATTTCCATTTAAGAGCACAGAGTGGTGTTCCCCCCAAAATCCAAGCACTCTCTGGACAACAGGTTACCACCTTGCAAGTTTTGGTTTTCACAAGAGTTTGACGCGGGCTTAAAACCGTCCGTGTGTTTCCTCGCAATCACACCACCGACTTTTTCTTCTGAAAAGATTATTTCTTTTCATCTTCAACTAAGGTAGCGTTCGCATACTCTTGGTGATGCATTCGATCTTAACGTTACCCTATAGGCAACATCTTCTCTTTGGATTTCAAACGCCGCTCTCCTCGTCGTATAAGCTGTTTTTTGGATTGGCAGTTCACGAAGTATTTTAGCGATATGTTTTCACGGCTCCTGGATTCCGTTGGGTTAAATTCTACTCTTAGGAAACCGGTTTGGGAGTCAAGTTTAGAACTCATTGAAAATCTGTTGCGATTACATCATTTCGATGTCTAGCTTCCTTGTGTTTTTGTTTCTTCTTTTAGCTACGACGAGCGCGTATTTTGATCCGAGTCGATTGAAAGCTCCTTGATTCATGCGGACATCTAAAACACTGGAAGGCTGCCGTCCATGTATCACAACGTGGTCGATCTAATTTAAAATGCGATTGAGGGACAACCATGTAGCTTGGCGTTTATTTTCATACATGTATGTACCCTCATGCTGGATATGATCATGTTTTGAAAACGAAGTCTCAGCCACAGGTTATTAGGAGAGGCTTCTTTGCCAACCCTGCCATTAAAGTCACCAAGCACGACTTTTATATCATGGCGGGAGCAGCGCTCATATGTGCGTTGTTGTTGTTGGTCTTGTTGTAGCGATAAGGTTGCTCCCGAAGGCTTTGGGTAGTGTTATCGATGTGATGGCCTTTGCCGGATCGATCCGGACGCTCGTAACAACACATTAAGGTGCTAGCCGGACCATCTCGGGACGATTTATAGCCACATTAAACCTTCAGGCCATCCCTCCCTCCCCACCCCCAAGTTCCATGAGGAGCTCGGGGATCGCCAGAGCCTCGTCTGTTAGTGAAACACGATTCGCCGCGGATAGGTGAGGTTGCAATTGGGTTTGGAAGAAGCTGTATATTGCGCTGGCAACCTGAAGGATTTGCGTATCCAGCCCCTTAGATCTGGTATTTATCGCTCTTACGAACGGGTACCCTACTAACCTGCTGGGTGCCGCCATATATGCGTTCTGAGCGTTTCACAGAAAGCGTCTCTCTCCTCTGTGTGTGCATTAGTGCAGATGAATGATATATCGAAAAAATTCGCTTTTGTTCGGAAAGCGGCGAGCCGTTCGTCCACGAACTTCAGTACTTGGTGAAAAAATATTTCTCACCCACCACGAGTACGACTCCGAAACTGCGCTTATTGTACGGTCATCTAGTAGATGTCATAACTTTTGATCTTCTCTTTCCTTCTTGCTTCGTCCATTCCATTTATTCGATGGGCGAGATGTTGGCTTTTACTTTCACTATTACATCAACCCAGGCGTATATTGCAGCAATCCCAATAAGGCAATGGACCTTCCAGTTGCATACGCTAAAATCATCTGTGATCTGTGAAAGGTTGTTTTCTTTATCCGAGGTCTTAATTGTCGTTTTTAGTTGCAGTGTTGTTTTATGTGGGGGGTCCGCAGCCCAGCGAACAACCAGTTTAGCTGGAACGAAAGTATTACTTGAACGTTTACAAAAACGAGCCGCTTTATCCAAGATAAGCGCCTTTTGGTGGTCAGACGCTGCGGATGAAATTCATCCTAACCCTTAAACCGAGAATGGCGGATCGACGCAGCCACGTTTTCGCCTTCACACATTATCTCACTACCCAAACGGATATCAATGACTGATACCCTGAGGATACTTGGACGCAATGTAACGATTCTTCATAATTAAGTATTATTCAAAACCGAGGAAAGAGACGTGTAAAGACAACAGGTTGAGCTGCCTATTTTTCTATAAAAACTCCGATTAGGTATAAAAGAACTAGCTTTGTCTTCAAATGGTCGTGAATTACGTGTAAAGAAAAGAAAGAAGAATATCATAACGATGTCTTCTAAAGAATATGAACTTCGCCCGCCTATAAGCCCTTCGTAGTGGGAGTTTTTTTCAACTCTTCTAAAAATTTTTTGAAACACAATCCAATACGACTCGAATGAAGTGAGTAATTCTTATTCAAGGCCTCATTCTTAATCATAACCATTGCTAGTTAAACCGCCCAGGCGATGTTGCCTGCCATCACGGCCAGTTAGCCTGTTTCACAATATCTGAAAAATACTGATGGTGACCTACCTAACAAATCCTTTAAACGATGTATATTGGAACGATTTTTCCGTCATCCCTTGTCAAATTTGGTTTTGAGACAAACCGGTTTCGGCGTTGAGCCATCATCAGTGTCGATTTTCGTTCTGATCTGTTGTTGTCGTTTGTCCTGTATTTATAGTTCGTAGGTATGTGAGCAGGTATTGTCAAATTGACTTGAAAGAACACCTCTTACACAAGAGGCATATAAGAGAGAACTTGAGGTCATATATAATATCGCTGCAAACAACGGATATAAAAAGCACTAGTAGATAAGCTCAGAAGGACAAATGGAGAACCAAAAAGAAATAATGAAAAGGAAATAATAGCTGGACGGCTATGACATATACTGGAAAAGCAACATATAAATTGGCAAACTTCTTTAAAAAATACAACATTAACACAGCATTCAAAACATCGAACAATCTAGGGCGAAAACTAAGAACTAACATTAACTCAGAGGAGCCGTTTAGCAGCACGGCGTATACAAGCTTACCTGCGGATGCCAGCATAGTTACATAGGACAAACAGGACGGCAAATAAGAACGAGGTTCATAGAACATATTAGAGATTACAACAAAAAAATACGGAATCCAAACATTATACCCGAGTCAACTTCGCGAATCACATGGTCGAGAATGAATGTTCCCCAGCAAACATCAATAAAACAGTTAGGGTTCTTCACATACAGGAAAGGGCCGACGTCTCAACAGTACACGAAAACATGGAAATCTACAAACAGAAAACATTCGACGGTAGAATAATAATCGAACAGATAAACACAATTTCTGACACAATATTCGAGCCTTTAAAACTTGTTTACAGAACAACTTATTCACACAGGTACAACAGACAAACACACAACCAAATAAACACAAAACAATTAACACACCAAAACAAAAAACCGACAAAGAAGGTCACGACTGAAAATCACAGATTTCTACCTACCCCAGTCAGCCACACAAATCGATTAGTAACCACCCTCGGTTCTGAATGAACACACAGCACATACACATAACTAAATATACACAAGCATCATTGTGACAATACCTGCTCATACACCTACGAACTATAAATACAGGACAAACGACAACAACAGAGTCAGAACGAAAATCGACACTGATGATGGCACGACGCCGAAACCGGTTTGTCTCAAAACCAAATTTGACAAGGGATGACGGAAAATCGTTCCAATATACATCACTTATCCACCCTGTCGGAAAATCAACCAAACAAGATAAATCAATCCTTTAAACCTTTACTCGTTCTGTAATGGCAATATATTTTAAATCGATTCCACGTGTATCATGGCTCACATGTTACAACGGCGCGCACCTGGGTGGGATTGCGTAAAGAATTTTCTCTATACAAACTCTCTTAACCATATAACCACATCTCAGTGCCACATTTTAAAATAAGTATCATTGGGTTTTAGATAAAGGCCGTCTAACCTAGATTGTTAGCTTTGAGTAAGCTGTTTTTAGAATGCGAGCGCAAGGTTTCTTTTTACTCACATGATCGATATCTACTGAATCTGAAATCAATCAATATTAATAAAAAATACGTTAATTGTTTGTCAAACATAGTTGAAGAAATCAAGGACTTAGTTGGAGTATTAGTTTTCATCACTCATGGGCCAAAATTTTCACTTTTGGTCAGATAACAAAATCCAGTGTTCGTTTTCGTATTGAACGTAGATATATATCGTTAGCTTAATGTGAAATGTGCTAAGTCACTTTTTTATGAAAATTTTTATTTTAATGCAGTTTTAAAACTGAATCCAAAATACATCGATCACAAAAAAAAATATTTAAATTTTTCATTTTTACGTTCTGTGGGCATGAGGTGTAAATGTGCTAAGTGGTCAGCTGTTAAAAAAAAATGTGCTAAATCACTTACTTACTTACTTAATTTCTCTCTTAACCGTCTAAACGGTTATGGCCGTCCAACAAGGCGCGCCAGTCGCTCCTTCGCTCCGCCAACCGCGCCAGTTGGTCGCACTTAGGAAGTTTAAATCGTCTTCCACGTGAGTGGGGGCCCGCCCTCCTACCTCTGCTTCCATAGGCGGTTCCGATAGAAACACTTTCTTGGCCGGAGCATCATCTTTCATTCGCATAACATGGCCTAGTCAGCGCAGCCGCTGCGTTTTAATTCGCTGGACTATGTTGATGTCTGCGTATAGCTCGTACAGCTCATCATTAAATCTTCTTCGGTACTCGTCATCGCCAACGCCTAGAGGTCCATAAATCTTTCGAAGAACTTTTCTCTCGAACACTCCCAAAGCCCGCTTCATCTGCTGTTGTCATGGTCCATGCTTCTGCCCCATATAGCAGGACGGGTACGATAAGTGACTTGTAGAGTATAATTTTCGTTCGCCGAGAGAGGACTTTACTTTTCAATTGCCTACCTAGTCCAAAGTAGCATTTATTGGCAAGATTGTTTCTTAGCTGGATTTCAGTGCTGATGTTGTTGCAAGTGTTGATGCTGATTCAACCTATCAATAATATCAATCTGAATTACTAGTCATTTCGTTGTGCGCGCATTTTATTTACTTATTTAATTCATTCAGTCTAAAAGTACATGCTTTGTTGTTGTTGTTGTATTAACCATAAAGACACTCTCCGAAGGCTTTGGGAGTGTTACCGACGTTGATGGCCCATTGCCGGATATAGATCGGGTACGTTTCGGACTATTAAGGTACTACTAGCTCGACCATCTCGGGAAAGATTTATATGATCACATTAACCTTCTAGGCCATCCCGCCCTACCCACCCAGGAGACTCGGGTCGCCAGAGCCTCGACTGTCAAACAAACAGGATTCGCCATGTTAGGTGAGTTGAAAATTGGGTTGGAGAAGCTATATATTGTGCTGGAAACCCCTTGAGAGGGTTGCGAATACAACCCCTTGAATTGGATTTACCCAATTGGGACATGCCTTTGGTGTATGATAAATGTTTTGCGCTGACTATAATCTACTTCAATTCTTACATGTCGATAACTACATGATTTCTTACAGTATAGTTAAAAATAGAAAACGATTCAAGCTTAAACTTATATAAGCTGTTATTAAAATTAATAACACTACTGAATCGATTTGCTAGATGTATAGTCCATAGTTATAGGTTCATTCATTGCATAATTCGTTGTATGGCTTATTTCGATAAATAACCTATTATGCCGAAGATCACGCAGTGGAATATATGGAACGAACAAATTAGATAATCAGAGCAATTTGTGCTATAGTTTATTACATTATAGGCAAGCATGAGTGAGATAAAAGTTCTTCTGTCATGCAAAGCCTGAAGACCAAGTAATTTGTGACTGCTGGTATATGATGGGAAGCCGTCTGGACAGTGAAGCATACGTAAAGCAATTTAAAAATTTTTTTGGAATTTTCTCAATTTTGTAGAAGTTAAATTCATAGAAAGGATTCCATATTATTGAGCAATATTCAACACCACTTTTGACCAAGGATATATAAAGTACCTTCAACGTCATAGGGTCCTTAAAGTCACTGGTGTTACGTCTACTGAACCCAACCATTGCAAAAAACTTTGAAACACCGAATCAATGTGACTAGAAAAGAGAGTATGGAGTCAACAATTACTCTCTCAACAATTTGCTCTCTTGACAACGATTAAGAGATTTAGCATTTAGTTTGTAGATTAAGTATGTGACAATTGTCTTTATGGAATAAGACACAACACAGCATTTCTTTGAATTTAAAAATAAGTTATTGTCTGCGCACCATCCGGCAAAAGAGTCCTGATCAGAACCGTTAGAAATAAAATAAATAAACAAATGTAAGGCGCGATAACCTCCGAAGAGATTTTAGGCCGAGCTTCTCTTCCAATTTACGTCGTGCTCCTTTTTTTTAATTTTCCTACAAATTTTTCCTACTTGTTTTATACCAACTCCGAACGGCATCTGCGAGAGCTGAGAGCTTTTCAATGCAGGAATACATTCGGAGTGCTTGCCAAACACTGCCGAGGGGCGACCCCGCTTAGAAAATTTTTCTTCTAATTGAAAACTTTATTTCTAAAATTTTGATGTTCCTTTGACCGGGGTGTGAACCCAGGGCATTCGGTGGGTAGGCGGAGCACGCTACCATCACACCACGGTGGCCGCCAATAGTTAGAAATATGTAGTTTGACAAATAAATAGTATTTCTTGTGAAATATATAGTTTTAGTGTTATATTTCAATCATTAAAGGGAGGAGTGATGGGGAAACATATTGAGTAAAAGTGCTAAGTCAGGAGAAAAAATTTGTTTTGAGTGAGGAAATTGTGCTAAGTCATAAACAACTGTTGGGTTAGCATACATGATTTTTATTTATCTTTTTCAAAGCTTCTACACTCAAAGGATTACAACTAAGGTATCCTCATTCACAGTTTTGAAAAAAAAGTTTATTTCAAAAATTATTCAGTTTTTTTCGTCTCCTGTAAAATTCGTAAAAAGTGACATAGTACCTTTTCACATTAAGCTAACGATATGTATTGTGGTGAATATTAGTGTCACTATGCTGCTAGTAATAAATGCTGGACACAAGCAACATTAAGGCAAGCAGATAAATAGAAAATAACCGTAAATATATGTACACAACAATAATTGAGTGCATATTACTCAGGCATATACATACATAGAAGGCAACAATGAATATGAGATACATAAACATATAAAGCGCGCATGCGACCTTATGCAAACACTCATGTTGTGTACCTTAGGCGGGTCGATTTGTGGGGAGGCAAAAAATTCGCCCATTGCTCTGTGAAAATCATATTCTAGGGATCAAAATAAGAAACTGACCGACCCCCACTAACTTTGGAGGCCCGACCCACCGATGCCAGTGGCACACACCCCCTGGAACCCCCCTGGGGGTTCACCCATACAAACATTTAAAAAAAATCGCCGGTTTTGCACTTTACATGAAAAAATCAGCACAAACATATCCATACCAACTGAAAAGAGGTGCACCACTGCGTATACGTAACATTTTGTTATTACGTATAAACAAATAAAAAAATTTGCAATAAAATAATTTGAAATGTTTGTATGGTGAACCCCCAGGGGGGTTCCAGGGGGTGTGCCACTGGCATCGGTGGGTCGGGCCTACAAAGTTAGTGGGGGTCGGTCATACATTTGGACTCGATTGGAGCACTCTAAATGGGTCAAGTGGGATTTTTCAAAATTTGCCTCTACCCAAAAGTTCGACCCAAATTGGGGGGACACCAGAATTCGTTTTAGAGGTATGGTTCCTTCGGCAAAGTTTCTTATTTTGATCCCTAGAATACGATTTTCACAGAGCAATGAGCGCTTTTTAAATCGACCCGCCCTAGTGTACATATATACTCATATATCCACATCCAATATGAGATACAGAAACAAGAAATAAATACCAACTATTTGAGTATCCTGTTCGTGAACAGTTTCTGGGAGAAATAGGCAAGCGAGACAGCTGAGAGTATAAAAGCAGCGCAAGATAAGGAATAATCGATCAGTTGATTTAAAAATGTTGCAGGTGAAGTACGCGTGTAATTTTATTAAGAAGTACTGCTACCATGATAGTGTTCTTAATAAAGGAATTTTGCTTACATCGAGTGTTTGAGTTTATAATTGAAAGTTCAGCGAACTGTACGATAACAGGTTGTGTAGAATAATTGCGAGGTTTTAAGATTTTTTACAGTATGTGCGTATGTTATGTTTGACAGTATTGGCATGATTTCGATGAAAACGAGATTGACGTGTCAATTATAATATCAAACATTCAGGAGGGCTTAACTTAAACTAAAAGTGGCATTTTTAACGTTTTAAATAAAGATTGAAATACAGTGACTTTTTCCTGTATTCTCTTTGGGTAAAGTTGTTGACGTCGACTTTCATGGTATCATAACATAGTTAATCAAGTTAAAGTGAAGTAAAACATAATCAACCTTTCGGCTGCCTTGTCAAGACACATGTTGAAAAGACATTTAGAGGAACAGATAAAAAGTATTAGAAAAACTCTTTAACTATCAGCTCATTCATCAATTAATGAACGAGCATTCATAATAGCGGAGCGATTTCAATAAAGTTGTTAAGAATTCATTAAAATTCCAGACAGAGTTGGAACGCGCAAATAAGTTGAGTAAATGAGAAAGCAAGAAAGCGAAAATGAGCCAAGGAGAATTTATGAAAAAACTGAACTAAATTGATGACCATATCGCAATGCAAGCACACAATGACAAACAGAAATGAAAAGGTGAAAATATAACTAGTAAACAGAAGAAAAACATAGACAAACCTCAAACCAAGCAACCAACTATTTGAGTCAATGGAATAGCGCGGCCATTTAAGCACAACCGACCACAGAGTGTCAAGGATGACGTGTCAGCCTGGTGGCAGTAATGGAAAAAGTGTAACATCAACTAGATAATTTTTCCACAAAACAAAAAAAGCATAGCGTGAGGTACTCCGCGCTGACAACGGAGCAAGCAACTGACAACTCATCGTTCAATCCTGCCACCCCGGCGCACAAATGCTGCTGTCAATCGACAAGCATACTTCAGGAAGTGATTTTCAAAATGAATTAAAAAGTCTATATTCATAGTGGATATTGTGGAAAACACTTTACTGCTCATCTGCGCCTCAATCGACACTCTTCCACACCACATAGAAAGCGCGGGCACTTCTGAGCTTCAAGCATAAATTAAAGTAGCGGCAAAAGGTCAAAAATAGAAAAATGGTACAGTAAAAGAAGCAAAAAGGGCGACGATGATATAGAAATAGTAGGTCAAGCATTTTTACGCGCGAAATTTTCCATGTTAGGTAATAACAAGGTAGGTGGAAAAATTTTTGCTTAGCTAAAGCAAACGAAACCAAAAAAAACACACTTTTTTTTAGCTGTAAGTATTTAATTCTAGAAATCTGTTAGCTACTCAACCATATATTGTTTGCAGTGGTATCGAAAGAGCTCAGTAGCTTTCGTTTCAGTATTCAAGGTCGCTTGTGAACAAATATGTTAGCATGAGTTACAGTGGGTCGGTCTCACTAAAATACAAGAAAATTTATGTACATGAAAAAAGTGCAAGCCAATTGATATATTGAAATAACTTAATAAACATAAGTAGATAGAAAATGCCGAGAGATCCAAGGTCCGAGCTCAGAAATGGTAGCATAAACGTTGCAAGCAAACAAGAGAGAGACCCGCCGATAAGTTTGAGCATATAGTTCAGGACTTGGTAAAACTCTTTTTAAAGACAATTTTAAAAAATGCTGGGACAATTACAATCATTCTTAATAGAATTTAAACATACATTCTGCTTTTAATGGTATGTTAAAAAGGAGACAAAAAATATTGGTGAGAACAAGACGAAATACCTTCTGGTACCAAGTACAGAACTAGAACCTGGCAGCTATTGCTTTGTAGTGACAAATACGCTTCCCCAAAGCTGTAGAAAGTATCCATTGTCAAGACTTCAAAGACATTGTTGTTGTTTTTAGCCGCGAAAAAAAAGTGCATTTCTTCCTCCTATATGACGAGAGAATGATTTGCTTGACCCTCGAACCTCTGGGTCTAGGGATTGATTCTTCGCAATGAAAATAACTTTGTTTTCCTATTTTTTAACTTTACATAGAAAGTGGTTTTCAAGGAGTTTCGTTTTAGTTCAGGAGTGTAAACAATGGAACCGTGGGTGCTCCGTCGTTTAGCAGCTCACAGAGATAAACATGATATATAAACTATTGTATTCTTATGCCATCTGTGACATATGGGTCTTCATATTTCTGTACCAAGCGAACACTACAACTAGCACTTAAATATATCTTCTACTCCGCTAATATTTGGTCAAAATCTGGTAATTTCACTCAAGGTGCTGTAAGTTTGATTTATTACTTATAGGGCTCATTCTTTGTTTCATAGGTGGACGGAATAGAAGCTGACCAAAGTATTTCACGGCTGATTTTCCCTCTTGTATCTAACTTAAACGAAACTCCATCTGTCCCAGACAGCAGCTGATCGATCGAGGCGGTGTCTGCATTATAATGCGACAGAAATCAGCATAATAGAGAAAATATACACAAACTTCGAATTCTTCCTACTTTGTTTTGTATGTTCTCGTTTATTGGAGGGTACTAGGTACTTCCATCACGTCCTAAAAAATAAGAGCGGTACATTGATTAGCACTAGGGTGGGTCCTTCATGTAAACACCCACAATGGCACTAAACGCAATGCTGAATCTGTACCCAGTAGACGTCCTAATTTCCGCTGCCCGGCCATGAAAATGTTTCGAAGCTTTAAAGATAGACACTCTAATTTTTTCCTTGGAAGCTCTATTGTTTCCCTCCTTTCCCCCTCTTTTTTGATTTCAACACTCCTCTTACTTGAGATAATAATGAGAAATGGAGGTCGGCTCTGGTAGGTTTCTTTATTAATGAACTTAAGCTGCAAATGGGTTGGCCTGAAATTTGTTTGCCCGATCAGGACTAAGTTTTTTGGTGGACGTTGCTCGTATTCAAGACGCAATAGCTGGTATTGTTTTCGTAGGTTTTACTGTTGGACGGTTTGCAATTTTCCTGACTTTATTTGCTGTGACATCGAAATATATTTAGACATTGTCTGTGTCAAGGAAAACATATATACCTGGCAAGTGTAACCTTGATCTTTTGATCCGAGCAAGCCTTGCGAATGGAACATGGTTACGAAGGAGTATTTTTTGGACACCGCTGGCTACTTGGCCTCTGCTTCCGGAGAGGTGAAACTGTAGTCACCAACCAAGCTCTAAGCTTTCATGACCTCTTGCCATGTTTTAGATGTTTCTAACCAATTGTTGACTTCAGCGATGGCCTTAACTGGGGGATTTTCCACAGGCTCATCCATACATTTGAATTTGATTTCTTACAGTGTACAGCGTGGTACTTTAGCAGTATTCTGTCTTACAGAGCCCTTCTGTGGAATCAAAGGCACGTACTAGGAAAACCATAAGTACATGGGAAACAATGCAGTAAAATGTCACTGAATTAAATTTCCGGGGCAAAGTAAGGCCAAATAAATAAAAAATCTAGACGACTGCATTGGAATGCTATTCCTTGATAAAAGGATTAATTTGTGGCAAGTTGAATAAACTTTCTAATGGCCTCTTTCCTTCGTGTATTACTACTACTTAGCTCACCTCTGCTTATCATTTCAAAAAGATAAGGTCATCAACTTGCACAATCGTACCATTGGTTTGAGCTTCAACGAGTTTAAGACTCCTTTTCGGGTTTACAGATATTTTTTTTCTTGAACATTGGGGCAGCGTATTACTCTGAAGTGGACCAATGGAACCAGGCTTAATCTGTTCATGTGTCTACACCCTGAAGGACCGCCGTTAGGCAAAACGTCACCGTAGGAAAGGCGATTTAGTCGACACAATTCCACGTGAGAATTTCCCTGTGCTCCTTTTCAACATGCACCACTAGCGTCATAATTGGAAAGGCCATTTTACTCACACCAGTCAAACAATCTATATGTCTGCCTACTAGGGGAACTAGATTCATTATGGGAGGTTTCTCTACAAAAACTCTGTGTACAGCGAATATTATGCCGAAAAACGAGGCAATGGAACTTTGCTGTTCTGCGTTTTCCAAATCGCTGGGACAGTGGGTACAGAAATAATCCTCCTCTATCCTACGCTTGTGTAAATACTCCTTAAAGCCGCCGTGCCACTCAGTATCTATGTGAACTGTTAGTTTAGTTCGCCTTGCTTCCTCTCGTACGATTCCTCTATATTCCGAACTAGCGTGAAAGTCCTGCGCCCTGTCCTTGATTCTTCCCACCGCTGTTCGCGCTTGTCTTTGCATCTTTAGATAAGCGCCGGATTCCAATAATGTATAGATCGGCCATTTCAATTGAAAGCAAATCAACTAGGACTTTCCAACATAAAACAAAGATCGCGTCGTCGGACGCCGTTCGATAAGCAATTGAGTAAATAGAGTTCTATAGGCTTATTCGACTACTTGTGTTAAGCCATGAATGAATTTGCTTCATGATGTACTTCAGAATATCAACACACTACTAAACTATTCTATATTACACTATAGAGAAGCTAGCTGTGTTTTCAAAATATGTCTCTGTTTATAACATAAGCTAACAATGTCCCCAAAAATTTTGGGAGCGTTCATAATTATGAGCCCAATAGGACTATAAATTATGTGACGAATATGATTTTCAGAATTTCAAAAAGATATATCATATGACTCCTAAATATTGAAAATTATGAGTCTCACACCAAGACTGTACATTTAGCAAAGCAACTACCGGACGGAGTTTCATATTTTTTCTTCCATTTTTTTTTATTTAATTACAAACGGAATCTTGTTATTTTGTGTTGCTCAAATTTTTCTCGATTAGAAAATCAATCAATTACTCCAATATTTTGAGAATTGTTTAAAGGACCTGGGGCCCTATTCAGTAACTGTGAGTTTTAAAATGTACACTTTTTCTTCATATAATTTGTATGAAAGAAAAATGTACATTTCAAAACTCATAGTTATTGAATAGGGCTCTTGGTCGCTGTTATTCTTTCGTTGGGTTTGGTAATAGGCTTTGATTGATCTTTTCAAAATATAGTTTGCGGCGTGGAATTGAACGTGTTGAAGAAATTTTGCGCTGACTTCAAGCCCCAATTATTCCTCTTTAATTTATGTAAAAAAAATCATATTTGCTGTTTATGATGCCTTTTTTTCAAGTATTTCGAACTTATCTAACATTTTCCCCCATTATTTTGGTATAAAAAAAATAAATGTAAGGCGCGATAAACTCCGAAGAGATTTTAGGCCTAGCTTCTCTTCCAATTTGCGTCGTGATCCTTTTATTATACTAAGCTGTGCAGAGATCACAGAGTATATTAACTTTGTTCGCATAACGGTAGTCTGAAACGGCATAAACTAATCGAGATAGACATAGGCTTCTATATATCAAAATGATCTGGGCGAAAAAGAAATTCATTTAGCCATGTCCGTCCGTCTGTAAACACGATAACTTGAGTAAATTTTGAGGTATATGATGAAATTTGGTATGTATGTTCCTGGGCGCACATCTCAGATCGCTATTTAAAACGAACGAAATCGGACTACAACAACGCCCACTTTTTCGGTATCGAAAATTTCGATAAACGGAAAAGTACGATAATTCATTACCAAATACGGGTAAACCGATGAAACTTGGTAGGTGCGTAGAACTTATGACGCAAAAGAGAAAATTAGTAAAGTTATGGACAATGGGCGTGGCACCGCCCACTTTTAAAAGAAGGAAATTTAAAAGTTTTGCAAGCTGTAATTTCGCAGTCGTTGAAAATATCATGATGAAATTTGGCAGGCACGTTGCTCCTATTACTATATATGCGCTAAATAAAAATTTGCAAAATCAGATGACGAACACGCCGACTTTAAAAAAAATTTTTAAAGTCTAATTTTCACAAAAGTTTAAAATTTTTTCAGTATATAAGTAAATTATGCCAACATTCAACTCCAGTAATGATATGGTGCAACCAAACACAAAAATAAACAGAGTTTCAAAATGGGCGTGGCTCCGCCCTTTTTCATTTAATTCGTCTTGAATTCTTTTAAGACCATAAGTCGAACTAAAATTTACCAATCCTTGTGAAATTTGGTAAGGTCACAGACTCAATGACGGTAAGTCTTTTCTGTGAAAAAGGGCGAAATCGGTTGAAGCCAGGCCCAGTTTTTATACACAGTCGACCCGTCTGCCCCTGCTCTCGGCCGTTAACACGAAAACTTGAGCAAAAATTGATGTATCTTTACTAAACTCAGTACACGTACTTATCTGAATTCCTTTATCTTGGTATAAAAAAGTGGCCGAAATCCGACTATGACCACGCCCACTTTTTCGATATCGAAAATTACGAAAAATGAAAAAAAATACCATAATTCTGTACCAAATATGAAAAAGAGATGAAACATGGTAATTGGATTGGTTTATTGACGCAAAATGTAACTTTAGAAAAAACTTTGTAAAATGGGTGTGACACCTACCATATAAAGTAGAAGAAAATGAAAAGTTCTGCAGGGCGATATCAAAAACCCTTGGAATCTTGGCAGGGATACTGTTCGTGGTATCACATATATAAATAAATTAGCAGTACCCGACAGATATTTCTGGATCACCCTGGTCCACATTTTGGTCGATATCGCGAAAACGCCTTCACATATACATCCAAGGGCCACTCGCTTTTAAAGCCCTCATTAATACCTTTAATTTGGTACCCATATCGTCCAAATACATTTTAGAGTCACCCTGTTCCGCCTTTATGGCGATATCTGGAAAAGGCGTCCACCTATAGAACTATGGCCCACTACGTTTTAAGTAATCATTAACACCTTTCGTTTGATACCCATATCGCACAACACACATTTTAGAGTCACCACTGGTCCACCGTTATGGCGATATCCTTAAATTGCGTCCACCTATAGAACTATGGCGCACTCCATTTTAAAAACTCTTTAATACCTTCCATTTGAAACCAATGTCATACAAACACATTCTAGGGTTACCCTAGGTTCATTTTGCTAAATGGTTATTTTCCCTTATTTGGTCTCCAAAGCTCTCAGCTGAGTATGTAATGTTCGGTTACACCCGAACTAAGTCTTCCTTAATTGTTTTTTCTTCAAATTGGCGAACGGGACCTACTTGTTTTATGCCGACTCCGAACGGCATCTGCAAGACAAATGTGTTTCCACTGAAAAGCTTTTTATAGCAGAAATACACCCGGACTGTTTGTCAAACACTGTCGAGGCGCGACCCCACTTAGAAAAATTTTCTTTGATTTGCGTGCTTTACACACAGAGTATATTAACTTTGATTTGATAACGGTTGGTTGTACAGGTATAAAGGAATCGGATAGATATAGACTTCTATATATCAAAATTATCAGTATCGAAAAAAAATTTGATTGAGCCATGTCTTCCGTCCGCCTGTCCGTCTGTCGGTTAACACGATAACTTGAGTAAATATTGAGATATCTTCACCAAATTTGGTACGCGAGCTTATCTGGACCCAGAATAGATTGGTGTTGAAAATGAGCGACATCGGATGATAACCATGCCCACTTTTTATATATATATCATTTTGAAAAACCAAAAAACCTGATTATTTAGGAAATAATACACCTAGAATGTTGAAATTTGTGTGGACTGATATTGGGACTTTGATAAACATTTGAAAAGAATATTTAAATGGCGTGACACCGCCCACTTTTGATAAAATCAATTCTACAAATATTATTAATCGTAAATCAAAAATCGTTAAACATATCGTAACAAAATTCGACAGAGGGATTGCATTTACTATAAGGAATGCTTTGAAGAAGAATCAACGAAATCGGTTAAAGACCACGCCCATTTTACATAAAAGTTTAAAAGGGTCGTGACGATAAAATAAGCTATATCTTGCAAAAAGAGCTTTATATCAATGGTATTTCATTCCCAAGTCGAACTGTAACAATAAATAGGAAAAACTTCAAATTAAAAGAAATTGGGCGTGGCACAGCCCCTTTTATGACTAAGCAATCTTCTATGTTTCGGGATCCATAACTCGAAGAAAAATTAACGGATCGTAATGAAATTGTGTACACATATTTTCCTTATAGCAGAAAATATGTCTAGTAAAAATGGACGGGATCGGTTAAAGACTACGGCAACTTAGATATAAAACAAATTTAAAGGGTCGTAGACTAGAATAATAAGCTATAACATAGCAAAACATTGTTTTAAATCAATGATATTTCACTGTCAAGTTTTATTGTAAGAGGAAATGGAGAGAAATTTTTTTTAAAAAAAAGAAATTTATCTGAAATGAAATTAAAGCTCACTTCTAGTATATAATGATTCGGTTACACCCGAGCTTAGACACCTTTATATATTTTAAATTAATTTAACTGAAAAACACAAAATGTTTGCAAATAGTTCAAGTAATATAATGATGTAAGAAAAGCAAACTAACTTTACTTACATAATTAATGTTGTCACCACCTCCATCGTTTTACCAATAGCTAAAAAAAGAGATTCCTGCTGTCTGTCCGAATTGTATCTTGCAGCCCTTTCCAAGATCTTTGAAATGCTTATACACGAACAGATCTCTAGTCATATCTATGAACATAAATCGCTTTCTCTCTCTGCAGTTAGGTTTCAGAAAGAATCATAGCGATAGAACTGCTACGCTTAAGCTTTAGATAACCTTCGAGTTCACTCGCAAGACGTAATTTAATATAATATCTTTTCTTGATTTTCTAAGGCATTTGACTGGGCCAGTCAATCACTTTTACCAAGCAAGCTGAAGATTTATTTTGGGTTGGGTAAAAGCCCGCGAGTAGCTACTTATCATGTAGATACCAACGAGTTCGTAAAGGCTCAGAAGTGTCAGAACTGAAAGCGTTTGCTGCTGGGGTACCACAAGGTATCCATTCTTGACACCCTCTTGTTCAGCCTCTGCATAATTTACATATTTAGACTGAGTAAATATGTGAAACTTCATGCATATGGCCATGACTTACAAAGCTATTTATCGAACTCCGTTGCTCAAGTTGATTTCCTTTGCCATAATATAAACGAAGACTTATTATCCATATCCAGATGGGCTGATGAAAATAGATTACTAATAAACTGCGATAAATCTTACGTGCTACCTATCTTCAAAAAAAATATCTGATCTCTTAATACTGCACCACCAGTGCATATAAATAATGTAACCCTGAGAACAGTTGATAAAATAAAAAATCTGGGATTTATTATAAATTCTAGTGCGATCATATTAATTCAGTCATAAGCAATGTATACCTAACTCTGCGCAAACTGCGGCAGTCTAGTCCATATACCCCAGTTAGAACTAGACGTCAACTTGAATTAGAATTGAAACTCCCCTTAATATCCTTCTCTTAGCTGGTTTACAGCAACCTTCACAGTCACTCCGCGCATAAACCCAAATATTTGTTTAATAATGCCACGCGTTGAGTTTATGGATCATAATTCCCTATCGATTCATTTTATTTTAGGTTGTGATATCATCGATTATATTAAAGCAAGACATTGTATATATCTATTTAAGCTTGTGCTTTTGTAAACATCTAATTATCTTTACACTAATATGGTTTTTACCAGATCAGCACACCTGACTAACCTAGCTGTACCCCATTTATAACTCGTTAGCGTCAGCATGACTATTCTTCGTCAACACTATACGTCTATGGAACTCTATACCTTCAAGTACTAGAAATAAATTAAAACGCAGGACTATTCTTTGTCAGCACTGTGCGTCTATGGAACTGTATTCCCTCAAGTACTAGAAATAAATTAAAATTCGATAATTTCGAAAAATTACGATTTTGGCCATTGTGCATTGTGCCGCTGTTGGGACGACAGTGCGTATACGTAACATATGTGGGCCGTTATTATAACTTTCATGAAAATGGAATGTTATTTTAATTTCGTCACGAATCTCAAAATTGTAAGATCTTAAGGGAAAATATATAGACCCACCAATAAGTATACCGAAATGATTAGGATGAAGAGCTGAGTTGATTTAGCCATGTCCGTATGTCCGTCTGTCTGTTTGTATGCAAACTAGTCCCATATCTTTATAAAATTTGATGAGCGGGTGTACTTAGAAGTCCGAATAGACAATTGTCGGAACCGGCCGGGTCGGACTACTAAAGCACATATTCTCCATACAACCGATTTATCAGAAAAAGAGGATTTTTGTCATATCTTCCTCAATTCATCAGATTGAAGCTTCAAACTTCACCATATGCTTTCGTGTATTGCACATATTGTTGTCTGAAAAAATGTATGAGATCGGTCGCATATATAGCATAAATATATCACAACCGATTGTTCAGATACGAAACTTTTCGTAATTTCTGCTCCACTTTAACAACTAGAATCTCAAAATTTCACCGAATGCTTATATATGTAGCATATATTGTTGTCGAAAAAAATCATAGGGATCGGTGGTATATATATTATATACCCCATATAAACTGAAATTTTTGCCCCTTTTTTTACGGCTAGAAGCTTCAATTTTCATCAAATACTTACGCTTACGGCATAGATTATTGAAATAAGTGATTCGTGGTCATAGTTTTTACATGCAGACCACAAAAAACGTGAAACTTTGCATGCTCACACAAAGTACCTACTTTTTTATACCCAGTTGTACTTGTACACAGGGTATTATAACTTTGATTGGCTAACGGCTGGTTGTACAGGTATAAAGGAATCGAGATAGATATAGACTTCCATATATTAAAATCATCAGTATCGAAAACAAATTTGATTGAGCCATGTCCGTCGTTCCGGCCGTCCGCCCGTTAACACGATAGCTTGAGTAAGTATTGAGATATATTCACCAAATTTTGTACACGAGCTACCTGGAACCAGAATAGATAGATGAGTATGACAGTAGGAAGTTAAGTTCGGGTGTAACCGAACATTACATACTCAGTTGAGAGCTATGTTTGACAACAAACGGGAAAATAACCATGTGGAAAATGAACCGAGGGAAACCCTGGAATGTGTTTGTATGACATGTGTATCAAATGAAAGGCATTAAAGAGTATTTTATGAGGGAGTGGGTCATAGTTCTATAGGTGGACGCCATTAGGGATATAGCCATAAAGGTGGATCAGGGTTGACTCTAGAATGCGTTTGTACGATATGGTATCAAATGAAAGGTGTTAATGAGTATTTTAAAAGGGAGTGGTGCCTTAGTCTATAGGTGGACGCCGTTTCGAGATATCGCCATAAAGGTGGACCAGGGGTGACTCTAGAATGTGTTTGTACGATATGGGTATCAAATGAAAGGTGTTAATGAGTATTTTAAAAGGGAGTGATGCTTAGTTCCATAGGTGGACGCGTTTTCGAGATATCGCCATAAAGGTGGACCAGGGGTGACCCTAGAATTTGTTTGTACGATATGGGTATCAAATGAAGGTGTTAATGAGATTTAAAAGGAGTAATCATTAGTTACTTTGTATAGGTGGACGCCGTTCGAGATATCGCCATAAAGGTGGACCAGGGGTGACCCTAGAATTGTTTGTACAATATGGGTATCAAACGAAAGGTGTTAATGAGTATTTTAAAAGGGAGTGTCCTTAGTTCTATAGGTGGACGCCGTTTCGAGATATCGCATAAAGGTGGACCAGGGGTGACTCTAGAATTTGTTTGTATGATATGGGTATCAAAATGAAAGTAGTTAATGAGGTTTAAAAGGGAGTGGTGTTGTTTATAGGTGGTCGCCTTTCGAGATATCGCCATAAAGGTGGACCAGGGGTGACCCCAGAATTTGTTTGTACGATATGGGTATCAAATGAAACGTGTTAATGAGTATTTTAAAGGGGTAATCCTTAGTTCCATAGGTGGACGCCGTTTCGAGATACCGCCATAAAGGTGGACCAGGGTGACTCTAGAATGTCGTTTGTACGCAATATGGGTATCAATAAAGGTAGCTAATGAGAGTTTTAAAAGGGAGTGGTGTGAAGAGCCGTTTTCCAGATATCGACCAAAATGTGGGCCAGGGTGACCAGAACATCATCTGTTGGATACCGCTACTTTATTTATATATGTAATACCTGCCAAGATTTTAAGGGTTTTTTATTTGGCCTGCAGAACTTTTTCATTTTCTTCTACTTAATATGTAGGTGTCACAACCATTTTATAAAGTTTTTTCTAAAGTTATATTTCCGTCAATAAAACAATCCTTACCATGTTTCATCCCTTTTTTCGTATTTGGTATAGAATTATGGCATTTTTTCATTTTGTCGTAATTTTCGATATCGAAAAATTGGGCGTGGTCATAGTCGGATTTCGTTAATTTTTCATACCAACGATAAAGTGAGTTCAAGTAAGCACGTGAAACTAAGTTCAGTAAAAATATGTCGATTTTTGCTCAAGTTATCGTGTTAAAGGCCATGCGGAAGACAGACGGACGATGTGTATTAAAACTGGGGCGTGGCATTACCGATTTCGCCCATTTCACAGAAACAGTTAACGTCATAAAATCTATGCCCCTTAAAATTTCAAAAGGATTGGTTAATTTTTGTTCGACTTAGGCGTTAAAAGTATCCTAGACAAATTAAATGAAAAAGGGCGCAGCCACGCCCATTTTGAAATTTTCTGTTATTTTTGTGTTTTGTTGCACCATATCATTACTGGAGTTGAATGTTGACATAATTTACTTATATACTGTAAAGATATTAAATTTTTTGTTAAAATTTTACTTTAAAAAAATTTTTTTTTAAAGTGGGCGTGGTCTTCTCCGATTTGCTAATTTTTATTAGCGTACATATAGTAATAGGAGTAACGTTTGTGCCAAATTTCATCATGATATCTTCAACGATTGCCAAATTACAGCTTGCAAAATTTTAAATTACCTTCTTTTAAAAGTGGGCGGTGCCACGCCATTGTCCAAAAATTTTACTAATTTTCTATTCTGCGTCATAAGTTCAACTCACCTACCAAGTTTCGTCGCTTTAGCTGTATTTTGTAATGAATTATCACACTTTTTCGGTTTTTCGAAATTTTCGATATCGAAAAAGTGGGCGTGGTTATAGTCCGATATCGTTTCATTTTAAATAGCGATCTGAGATGAGTGCTCAGGAACCTACATGCCAAATTTCATCAAGATACTCAAATTTACTCAAGTTATCGTGTTAACGACGGACGGACGGACGGACGCGACATGGCTCAATCAAATTTTTTTTCGATCCTGATTATTTTGATATATGGAAGTCTATATCTATCTCGATTCCTTTATATATGTACAACCAACCGTTTATCCAATCAAACTTAATATACTCTGTGAGCTCTGCTCAACTGAGTATAAAAATGCAGCGACATCGGGTGATAACCATATATATAACATTTGGAAAACCAAAAACCTGATTATTTAGTAAATAATTCACCTAGATGTTGAAATTTGTGTAGTGACTGATATTGAAACTCGTGATAAATATTTGAAAAGAATATTTAAAATGGGCGTGGCACGCCGCACTTGTGATAAGTCAATTCTACAAATATTATTAATCGTAAATCAAAAATCGTTAAACCTATCGTAACAATTTTCGACAGAGGGATTGAATTTACTATAAGAATGCTTTGAAGAAGAATTAGCGAAATCGGTTAAGTACCACGCCCCACTTTTATATAAGAGGTTTTTGAAAGATCGTGTACGAATAAAATAGCTATATCTTTCCAAAAAATAGCTTTATATCAATGGTATTTCATTCTCAAGTGTATTATAACAATAAATAGGAAAAACTTCAAATTAAAAGAAAATGGGCGTGGCACCGCCCTCTTTTATGACTGAGCATTTTCCATGTTCCGGGAGCCATAACTCGAAGAAAAATTTACGTATCGTAACAAAATTGGTACACATATTTTCCTTATCGCAGAAATATTTATAGTAAAAATGGACGGGATCGGTTAGACTACGTAGACTAGATAATAAGTTATAACATAGCAAAAAATTATTTTCATCAATGATATTCACTTATCAAGTTTTATTGTAAGATGAAATGGAGAGATATTTTTTTAAACGGGCGGTGCCACGTGTTATGTATAAAGGTAATTTATCTGAATCAAATGTACAATTAAGCTCACGCTGAGTATATAGTGTGGTTACACCCGAACTTTGACACCTTTACTTTTTTTATATTACTTTTTCACATATTTTCGCTACACTGTTACACACTAAAAACAAATACTGTAAGCGCAATGTCGGAAAAGTTGACGTCTCTTCAAATATATCTACTTTTTAACGTAGCCGGTTAAAGTTCAATGCTGCTGTTAATTGAGTTTCGATTTGATTGCTTGGCTTCATTCTTGTCAATCGCAAGACTAATCGCTAAAGTCGTTTCATGTCACCCCAGCCAATGTGGGCTGTCAAATGTCAATCACGCTACACAATTCATATAGTTTTTTTAGACTCTTGAACAGAGCTCACAAGTATATTAATGTGTTCCCATAACGGTAATCCGTACGGCATAAAATAATCGAGATAGATATAGACTTCTATATATAAAAATGATCTGGGCAAAAAAAGAAATTTATTTAGCCATGCCCGTCCGTCCGCCCGTAAATACGATAACTTGAGTAAATTTTGAGGTATCTTGATGAAATTTGGTATGTAGTTTCCTGCCTGGGTATCATCTCATATCGCCTTTTAAAATGAAAGAATCGAACTATAACCACGCCCACTTTTTCGATATCGAAAATTTCGAAAAACCGAAAAAGTGCGATAATTCATTACAAAGACGGATAAAGGGATAAAACTTGGTACATGGCTTGACCTTATGACGTAGAATATAAATCTTCTAAAATTTTGGACATGGCGTGCACCGCCCTATTTGGAAAGAAGGTATTTTGAAAGTTTGCATGCTGTAATTGCAGTCCTCGAAGGTATCATGAAGAAATTTGAAGGAACGTTACTACTATTACTATATGTATGCTTAATAAAAATTAGCCAAAATCGGAGAACGATCACGCCACTTAAAAAAAATTTTTTAAGACGAATTTTAACAAAAATGCAGTATCTTTACAGTATATAAGTAAATTATGTCAACATTCAACTCCAGTAATGAGGTGGTGCAACAAAATACAAAAATAAAAAAAAATTTCAAAATGGGCGTGGCTCCGCCCTTTTTAATTAATTTGTCTAGAATACTTTAGTGCTATGAGTCGAACAAAAATTTACCAATCCTTGTGAAATTTGGTACCGGCAATGATTCTATGACGATAATTGTTTTCTGTGAAAACGGGCGAAATCGGTTGAAGCAGGCCAGATTTTATACACAGTCGACCGTCTGTCCTTCCGTTCGGCCGTTGACACGATAACCTGAGCAAAAAGCGATATATCTTTACTAAACTCAGTTCACGTACTTACCTCACTCAAGTCAGTTTATCTGGTATAAAATATGGCAGAAATCCAAATATACCACGCCCACTTTTTCGATATCGAAAATTACGAAAAATGAAAAAAACGCCATAATTCTATACCTAATATGAAAAAAGGGATGAAACATTGTAATTGGATTGGTTTATTGACGGAAAATATAACTTCAGAAAAAACTTTGTAAAACGGGTGTGACACCTACCATATAAAGTAGAAGAAATGAAAAAGTTCTGCCGGGCGAAATCAAAAGCCCTTGGAATCTTGGCAGGAATACTTCTCGTGGTATTACATATATAAATAAATCATCGGTACCCGACAGATGATGTTCTGGATCACCCTGGTCCACATTTTGGTCGATATCTCAAAAACCCCTTCACATATACAACTAAGGCCACTCCCCTTTTAAAACCCTCATTAATACATTTAATTTGATACCCAATCGTACAAGCACATTCTAGACTCACCCTGGTTCACCTTTATGGCGATATCTCGAAAAGGCGTCCATCTATAGAACTAAGGCCCACTCCCATTTAAAATACTCATTAACACCTTTCATTTGATTCCCATATCGTACGAACACATTATAAAGTCACCCCATTCCACCTTTAAGGCGATATCTCGAAAAGGCGTTGACCTATAGAACTATGGCCCACTCCCTCTTAATTATTCATTAACACCTTTCATTTGATACCATATCTAACAAACAAATTCTAGAGTCAACCCTGGTCCACCTTTATGGCGATATCCTTAAATGGCGTCCACTTATAGAACTATGACCCACTCCCTCTTAAATACTCTTTAATACCTTCCATTTGATACACATGTCATACAAACACATTCCAGGGTTTCCCTAGTTTCATTTTCCTACATGGTGATTTTCCCTTATTTTTTCTCCAAGGCTCTCAACTGAGTATGTAATGTACGGCTACACCGAACTTAGCCTTCCTTACTTGTTTTTATTGGTTTTTGTAATCTTTTCTGCAATCATTTTTTACATTTTCACTGTTTTTGTTTTTGCTTCCCTAAACTTTCTAATCACTTCAAAACACATGTCTCACTTATCGGTACACTTTTTTTAAGCGTATGCTTTAGAGCATATTTCTTATATAAGTATGTGATGTAGCCAAACCATCCTCAAACTGACATATATAAATGTCTTACAATGTAAGACTTACACAATCAAGTCGCTCGCGGCATGTGATTGAGGCAGGAGCACGTTACAGCGTGTTAGAATGGATTGATATTTGCCTGCTTGGATATTGTAGGTGGGGTGAAATAACACCATACGCAATAAGGCCATATGGCGTTATTTCCAATTGGTTTGAGAAATAACAGCATATGCCGTTATTCGAATGCAGATTGGAAATAATCGTACAGATTGGAAATAAAGCCATATAAAAATGCTATCAAATGAGTAATAAAGTCATAATTTAAAATCGTACCGCTCAAAATCAAAACAGATAGTTGCGCATCCGGTCAAAACCGAACTCCTATCTTTAACGAAGGATAGAAAGAGACTGGGATGAATATAATATAGCTAGGTAGAAAATCAGGTGATCACAGCTGTTTATAACTTTGACGTATAAGCCTAACATATCACACTTTTATATCCACAATGCACGTGTTTTCTGTTTAGTGTCAAGTATAATAATTGAGTTCGATTGAACAAAAATGTTGTGCAAATGGAAAATAATTTATTTTCGAATATGTGCTAATACCGGGATTTGGAAAATCTTGTAAATTATTATACTGTTATGAATATTAGCAACATTAAGGGGTACTGCCATCTCCAGGCCGATGCTAAGCAGTGGCGTGAATTCACATCAATAATTCAATCATTATGTATCTACAGAAACGAATCAATATTGCGTCTACACATATGAACGTATACGAGCAGCGGAGAAGCAATGCACAAACACATGCATATGTCTGAGATACTCCTGAAAGTATGCAATGAAAGAAGCTATAAAATCGTGCAATTGTAGTTACAGCTGAGGAATTGAGAGCTGATGGCAACTAGTAGATTATGAAATGGAAGCACCTAGCAGATGCGAACGTTAAATCAGAGAATATAAAAGGCAGCAAATTTAGAGGCGCTGGAATTCAGTTTGATTTGAGCTATCAAGCAGTTATTGATTAAGCACGCAATCTGTCGGGCAATAGTAGATTTTCATTTGAGCTATCAATCAGTTTGGTTGTTAAGCAAGCTAATTGCAAAGTATAAGTGTTATTGTGAAGTACTTTAATAAAGGCCATTTTCCATTATTCAATATTGGAGTTATTTATTCAACAGTTTAGTGACTCGAACTTAGCGGAAGGGAAATAAGAGGATTTGCAAGTAAATTTGTTACAATTGGTGTCAGAAGAGGAATTGTTGAATAAATTCCAGAGGACAACAAGGATATGGCAAAGTTCAGTGAATTGAAGATCCAGCAACTGAAGGAGGAGTTGGACAGCCGTGGATTAAATACAACTGGCAATAAACTCGAACTTCAAGCACGACTACGAGAGGCAATGGAATAGGGGGAATTAACGTGGAAGAGTATGTCTTTCATCTTGATGGCGAGGAGACAACAAAAGTTAAAGACAAAAACGAAAAATCTCAGACAGTTACCAGCACAGACTTGAACATGATACTGGCTGCAATATCTGCACAAACATCGACATTAGCATCAATGTCGTCACAATTGGCATCCCAGCTGGAAGCGAAAGAGGCACGGATAACAGAAATGTCATCACAAATATCCACAAATATGTCATCACAACTGGAAGAGCAGAAGACATATATGGCATCCCAACTGGAAGAGCAAAACATATATGACATTTCAGTTGGCTGAGCAGTTGAAAGCACAGGAGACCCGCATATCCTCGCAGCTGGAGGCACAGGAAATAAGGGTAACATCGAAGCTGGAGGCCCAGGATACAAAAATTTTACAGTTTGAGGAAAAAATTGAGGCCGAAGTGGATGCTTTGAGAGGACGTATCGAGCAGTTGCAACTAAATCGCCCAGTAGTTTCAGCAAGCAATCTGAAGGTAAAAACTCCATCTTTTGACGGATCTGTTCCTTTCCAGATCTTTAAGCTACAGTTTGAGAATACCGCAGCAGTGAACAACTGGAATGCTGATGATAAAGTTGCAGCTCTGTTCGTGGCATTGAAAGGGCCTGCCGCGGAAATCTTACAGACGATTCCAGAGTACGAACGGAACAGCTCTGAAGCATTGATGGCCGCTGTCGAGAGACGTTATGGAAGCGAGCATAGAAACAGATATTCCAAATTGAGTTGCAAAACCGTCACCAAAGAGCGAATGAGACTTTGCAGGAGTTTGCCTCGGATGTTGAAATTTTGGCACATTTGGCAATGCGGACTCACCGTGGAGTGCACGAGAGGGTAAAAATCCAGAGTTTTATAAATGGCATACGGGACGTAGAAACGAAGCGAGCGACATATGCAAACCCAAAACCCACATTCGCAGAAAACGGTATCCCATGCACTGACTCAAGAAACAGCGTCGCTTTTGAGTAAGCCCGCATACAAAGCTCATCGCGTGGAATGAGAAAGGCCACAGTGGGTAGACGCAATACTGGAGGCGATGGGGATCGCAAAAGTGGAGTAAAAAGTTATCAAATGCTTCATATGCGGGAAGTCCGGTCACACTGTGGGTGGCCGTAAACGCAAAGCTGGAGGAGATGAGCAAGAGCGAGTAAGAGGTAGAGATTGTGAGCTAGATCCAGCTATTGAATGCCCTGTGATATCTGTGTTGCATATTGGTAGAAAATCGAGCAGTCTTACCATCAGAGGGAATGTGGATGGTAAAGAACATGTACTGACTGTAGATACGGGCGCATCTCATTCCTTGATTCGATCTGATTTGTTCTAGAGGAGAGTAAAGTCATTACCTGGAGCGAGGTTGCGTACGGTCACTGGCGAGTATAACCAAGTCCGGGGAGAAGTGATCTGTGAAGCCTTAATTGGGAAGGTCATGGTTTTACACAAATTCGTTGTGGCGGAGATCGTTGATGAAGTCATATTGGGAGTGGACTTCTTGGTTGACCACGACATCCAGATCGATATGCAGAAAGGGTGATGCGTTATGAGAACCAGAATATACCACTTAACTCCAAGTTGGAGAAAGGGTTCAGTAGTAATCGAGTAATGATGGAGAAGGCTCGACAAAGGCCACGAAAGTCAAAAGGAAAGATTTATGGATCGAATGGGCCAAATAAAGCGAAATTAAAAGTACCTGTGAGAAAAAGACCGGCATCGAAAAACCCTAATGGACGCACTAAAATGACTGAAAAAATGTTTCAGAAAGAATGCAAGGGTGGTTTCAAACCAGCGCACACTACTCTTGTGAACCGTCCAGACGATAGTGATGATGCAAAGTCAATCCGTCAAGTGCAAGCTCTGCGAAGGAGTTTCATTGGTCAAACAAGAGATTGCGAGGGAACGATCAAGAATAATGAGTAGTAAGATGAAACGCAGGTACAATGAGAATAAAAATTCTGAAGGTTTCTTGGAGGGAGATTTGGTACTGCTATACAACCCTCACCGGCGGGAAGGTGTTCCCTCCAAGATTCGGTGCAGTTGGGAAGGCCCGTACAAAGTTGTGAAGAAGATCAGTGATACCATCTACCGCATACAAACCACTGGGAAACCACGGAGTAGAAGAGTTGTACATTTGGAAAGGCTGTCAACGTTTAGATCGAGAGATTTGTCTGATCGGGACGATCAGACTTAGGTGGAGGGCAGTGTTACGAATATTAGCAACACTAAGGGGTACTGCCATCTCCAGGCCGATGCTAAGCAGTAACGTGAATTCACATCAATAATTCAATCATTATGTATCTACATAAACGAATCAATAATTGCGTCTACACATATGTACGTATATGACAGCGGAGAACCAATGCACAAACACATGCTTATATCTTATCTGAATTGTCACAAGAGAGGGCAATAATTTGTGCAAGTATTACTCAAATCAGAAGTTATAAACGTAGTTGTGGCTGGCGATTTTGTAGCTGAAACTAACTAGTAAGTTCTGGAATGGAAAAGCCTGGAATATGAAATGCGAAATCAAAAAGTATAAAAGGCGCAACAGTAGAGGCGAAGAGAGAGTTTCATTTGAGCTATCAATCAGTTTAGTTGTTAAGCAAGCTAGTTGCAAAGTATAAGTGTTATTGTGAAGTACTTTAATAAAGGCCATTTTTCCATTATTCAATATTGGAGTTATTTATTCAACAGTTTAGTGATTCTAACTTAGCGGAAGGGCAAATGAGAGGATTTGCAAGTAAATTCGTTACAATATATAGCAGCAGAAAATCAATTTTTTAAATACAAGTACTTTCGTGATTTAGATTAAGGCCGACTTTTTACTAATAAATTTAAAAAATTTTAGTTATTATTTTCCGATTTTTGGATAAACTAAACAATATTTCATATATGTACATATATATAAGCGTAACTTGGCAGATTATTATGGCAGCGTTAATTCACCTGCCGCGTGGCGCCGCGCGGCGTGGGTTTCGCGTCCCTCGCCGTTCCCTTCCGCGCCACGACGCGCCGTGGTCTCCCGCGTCGTGCGCACCGCGCAAATTTAAAATTAAAAATTTTAGTTTTCTTTTCAAAGTAACTTTTGTTTTAAGGTTAGATTAGGTAGGGTTATATCCGGCGCCAGTTATCATTCAGTGAAGCACACTACTCACTACTAATACTACAAGCTTCCTCGTCTCTATGTGATATGATTTCAACCATTTGAGGAAGTATTTAATCAATGATTTTGTACATATAATGGTTACAGAAGATTTCGTGCAAAGGAAAAGCAGATTAACTCGTCCCTCGAGCTGCAGCGGATGTTATTACTTGGGATTTACCACGCACTCCTCTGAAGTAGGACAATCTTATAACTCAATATGTGTGCCATCCTGCCGTGATATGTGGGAAATTTCAACATATATAAAATGGCTTAAAAAGTAGTATTTCAAGACGTATTTCCACTATTTAATAGTTTGGCGAATATCAGATATCGATAACTCACTATGCTGCTAGTATATAAATGCACAACTACATCGGCATAAACAGCCACATGTACTTGTAAACAACAAGCTAAGCGCGAAGTAGAAAGAAAAAATATGTACACATTACTCAACCATATACACACATATGCATATAACAGTGAGAGCGCATAAGAGCTCGGACGTTATTACACATACATGTAAACAAAAGCTAAAAGCGCAGCAGTTATAACTCACATATATGGATGCATATAACAAGAAGATAAACGTGATTATGATTACACAAATGAGAAATAAATAAGCAACTTTTCGAAAAGGCTGTTGTTTAAAAGTTTAGATACTAGAAGAAATAAGTGAGCAAGGCAACAGAGAGTATTAAAACAGCGCCAACCAAATAATAGTCAATCAATTTGACTTTAACACGCCATAGGTGAAGTACGCGAGTAATATAGTTGAAAATTACTACAATAAAATTAGTGTAAATAAAAAACCTTTTGCTATACCGAATATTTCAGTTACTTATTCACCAGTTTAAAGATTCGAACAAAAGCAGGTGTGGAATAATCAAGAATTTTCAAAGTTTGGTACAATAGTTTAGCTGTCGAGCTACTATAGCATATGTAAAGCTTAACTAATAGTTGTAAAAGTACTGACAAATAAAATATCAGTGTCTTCTTCTGGCAGTCAAACACAACAATTCGAGTTGATCTGGGTAGTATGACGAGCTTACCGGGTTTTACACTACAGCTTCAGTTTGAGCCCGAATTATAACTACACGGAATTTTGAAGTGTCCATTAGTGACAGAAACCTTTTGAAAATAGATAATCCATGTTGACTGACTTAGAGGTCTGGTGCACGGAAAGATCAAAATTTGATGACGGAACAACGGTATCATTGGACCAATTTCAAGAAATCCATACCAATGGGATGCTATCCAACTATTTTTTATGCAGAAATACATGCAAAAGAAATTTACGGTATAGAATATCTACAGAGAGGTTTATGCTTCAGATCATACCATTACTATGTTGAACGGTCAGGCAGCCTCGCGACTTGCTGTCTTACACGACTGCTTCTGAGCGAGTGGATAAAAGGCAATGCAGTCCTTTATGATCTGAGAGCCAAAAAAGTGGTTTTGTTAGGATCTGTTCCGAGCATCAGGTACATGCGGATTGCTAAAGCAGATATCGATGGTCAAGATCCTTTCTGTGGACTCACAAAGGCACACACTACGCAAACCATAAGTAAATGGAAACAAAGAACTTCAGACAACATGAAATCCCGTGGCAAAGACAGGGTAAACCCAGCAACGAGAATATTAGCCAAACTCGTTGATATAAGCAGCGAGGAACTACAAACTATCACTGGATACTATACGGAACACTTAATCTATGATATCACTAAGTTAGTTATATCTGACTTTCTTGAGCTAGAGTATGAAACGCCGGTTCACCTCCTCTGCGAATGCATCGCTTTGGAAAGGCAGAGAAAAACTCCCATCTAGTTGGCCATACTATCTCTATATCCTTAAGTGATATATAGAAAAATATCTGAAAGGCATTTAAATACACCAATTCAATTAAAAGCCTCAAATTCAAATGCAGTAGATCTAAATAATAGTCGCAATGCACCGAGACCTGGCGTGCGCGGCCCGGTCGTTAGTCAGGCTTCGTGATATGGGCTATGTGCTTTCTGACTTCGGACACTCTAGCCTTCTTACCAGTTTTGACTTTATCCCGGACAGGACGGGTTACTTTATACCGATAACTGCTCCCTATTCGACCTTCATCCCAGTCATTTCGCCGAGAGAGGAGTGGGGAAGAGAAATTATCTGGGGCATGGGACCGGTTAGCTTGTTCATGGATGGTCGAAGTTGCACGGAAAGGTTGGTGGGGGGTCTTTAGTCAAGAACTAAATGTAAGCCAAGCAAGTTTAAGTTGGCTGATCACTGTAGTGTATTCCAAGCGGAAGTCGATGCGATTAAGGATGCGGTGGATGAATTGCTAATGCTGGGCTGGGAGTGCCTGACCTCGCTTGCGGTTGCATCGAATTATTTTAAAATTGAGATTATCTGGGTCACGGGCCATAGTGATATACCGGGTAACTGACAAGCGGATCTATTAGCCCGCATCGGTACAGCTGAACCGGATGAAGATGGCTATAGGGATTTTGGGATACAGCTGGCCACCTGTGGTTTGCTCCGTCATAGCTGGGCCGCGAGTCAGCTCAGCAAACGTTGGGACGAACCCCACGTCCTGCAGTGTAACAAGATCTTTCTGGCCGAAAGTGGATGGCAGGAGGTCTGCTGAATAATTGGTTAATTATGGCTCACCTATCAATGGTCATTGGGGTTCTGACAGGGCACTGTCCCGTGGGTATCCATGCGGTACGTCTCAATATACAGCAAACTCCATCATGCTGCAGCTGTATGGAGGATGAAGAGGTGGAATCATCACATCACTTTATGCTTGATTGCCCAGCTTTTGCCAGAACAAGGCGAAGGTACTTTGGGGTCGCGACTCACTTGGATCTCCCGTGTGATTTACCCAAAGTTGAGATCGGTATCATTCTTGCCATTTTTTAAGCATATCGGAAACCTCCTTATATTTCCTCATATAAAAACAAGTAAGGACGGTATTGTCTTCGGCTGTGCCGAAGACTCCATACTTTTCATGAATGGGCTGAACAATAATCCTATCCCGTTCGTAATCTCCAAATAATCGGATGTATAATATAGGAAATATATAGTGAACAGACGTACATACCTAAACGATTTTAAGGTAAATATAAAATAAAAAATGGCAACAACCCCCTTATCTGAACGACGGTTGTATGGGATATATAATATATATAGCTCCGATCGACATGATTTTTACAGGAAATCTTCTATGATATATTAGAATATATATCATCAAGTTTCACGTTTTTATATTGGAGACTAAGGGAGAAATGGCCAAAAATCTTTCTATCAGAACGATCGGTTGTATGGTATAGGTATATATTATATACATATAGCTCCGATCATGATATATTAGAATAAATATCACCAAATTTAACGTTTTTATATTGGAAATTAAGGGAAAATTGCCAAAATCTCGATTGGTTGTATGGGATATATACTATATATAGCTCTGATCAAAGTGATTTTTTTAGGATATCTTCTATTATATATTAGAATATATATCACCGAGTATCACGTCTAAACTTTCCAAATTACGGCAGGAATGACCAAAATAGTCTTATCTGAACGATCCGTTGTATGGGAGATATATGTTATAGCGGTCCGATCCTACCGGATCTGACAAATGTCTAATATAATACAAAAAATACATCCTTGTGCCAAATTTCATGAGATATCTCAAAATTTGAGGGACTAGTTTGCGTTCGAACAGACAGACGGACGGACAGACGGACATGGCTATATCAACTCAGTTCGTCGCCCTGATCAATTCGGTATACTTAATGGTGAACCTATCTTCTATATTATTCAACGTTACAAACAACAGACCAAAGTTAATATACCATTTCATGTCATGAAAGGTATAAAAGTTATGTTAAAATGACTCTAGCAAGCTGTTCTTTTTGCTACCTCTGCATATAAATAAATGCATGTTTAACTTTTAAAATACACATGTAAAAGCAGCACTGAGAACATTCTATAAAGAGTGAAAGTTGATGAGAATATTCTCTGTAAAGCGTTGAATAGTCCACACGCTGCATCGTCAGTTGTTTAACACGATAAAAACAAAAACAAAACATTGCATAGCAACACAAATAAACTCTTCTTAACAGCAGCTGTTCATAAATTTTTCTTATGTTACTTGACGTACTTCATAAATATTGGATTTACTCGAACATACCCCCCAGAGGAATTTTTCTCTTATATTTATATTAAAGTGATACGTTATACAAGAAACATACGAAAATATGTAGTTTACTATGTTTTTTATGTGCATATATGTATAAGTTTAGTGTTGATTAAAGCAGGGATATAAACCGGTTACGAACCAACAGGGTGGCAACGAATTAACCGCTTTTTATGAAATTGACTAAACTATTTTCAGAGTAGAGAACTCCTCGGAGTTTTAACCCAAATTTATAACCTTATAACTTTTATGAACTTATCTTGTTTGTTGATTTTCCGACAGGGTGGATAAATTATGTATATTGGAATGATTTTCCGTCATCCCTTGTCAAATTTGGGTTTGAGACAAACCGGTTTCGGCGTTGTGCCATTATCAGTGTCGATTTACGTTCTGATCTTTTGTGGTCGTTTGTCCTGTATTTATAGTTCGTAGGTACATGAGCAGGTATTGTCAAAATTGATGCTTGGTATATTTAGTTATGTGTATGTGCTGTGTGTTCTTTCAGAACCGAGGGTGGTTTACTAATGTGTGGCTTACTGGGGTAGGTATAAGTCCGTAATTTTAATCGTTTGACCTTCTTTTTTGGGTTTGGTGTTTTGGTGTGTTATTGTTTTGTGTGGTTTGTTTGTTGTACCTGTGTGATTACTTTGTGTTCTTGTAAACAAATTTTAAGGCTGGAATATTGTGTCAGAAATTGTGTTTATCTATTCGTTTATTATTTACCGTCAAATTTTTTCGTTTGTAGATTTCCGTGTGTTTCGAGTACGTTGTGACGTCGCCCTTTTGCTTTTATGTGAAGAACCCTAACTGTTTTATTGATGTTTGCTGGGGAACATTCATTCTCGACCATGTGATCCGCTGAAGTTATTTGTTGTAATCTCTAATATGTTCTCTGAGCTTGTATACGCCGTGGCTGCTAACGGATCCTCTGAGTTAGTGTTAGTTCTTTAGTTTTCGCCCTAGATTGTTCGATGTTTTTAATGCTGTGTTAATGTTGTGTTTTTTAAAGAAGTTTGCCAATTTATATGTTGCTTTTCCAGTATATGTCATAGTCGTCCACTATTATTTTCCTTTTCATTATTTCTTTTGGTTCTCCATTTGTCTTTCTGAGCCTATCTACTAGTGCTTTTTATATCCGTTGTTTGCAGCGATATTATATATGACCTCAAGTTCTCTCTTATATGCCTCTTGTGTAAGAGGTGTTCTCTCAAGTCTATGTACCAAGTGCCTTAATGCTGCATTTTTATGCTGTGGGGGTGATTTGAGGTATTATGTATTATTGTATCGGTAGCCGTTGCTTTCTATATATGTCATAGTTAAATCTTTTGGCTTCTTTATCAATATTTATCGTGAGGTCTAGATAGTTGATTCATCCGTCTTTTTCGAGTTTCCATTGTAAATTTTATATTCCGTGCTGCTTGTTGAGCTATCCATTACAAGCTCTTCGTTATTAGTAGTTACAAACGCATATTATGTCATCCACGTATCTAGCATAAATGACACGCCTAATTTGGACTTCAGCTCCTGTATGTATTTTTCTTCCAGTTTTGCATGAACACTTCCATAAGAATTGCTGATGTAGGGCTTCCCATTCCAAGACTATAAATACAGGACAAACGACAAACAACAGATCAGAACGAAATCAACATGATGAAGGCACAACGCCGAACCGGTTTGCTTCAAAACCAAATTTGACAAGGGATGACCGAAAATCGTTCCAATATACATCACTTTTATGAACGCCAGTTGTTCAATTATTATTTCTTGGATTTCCTGGGAGCCAGTCCACACTAAGAGTTTTTGAGTTTACATCAGTAGTCAGCGCGTCATAGGTCAATTGAGCCAGACCTGCCAATTAAGCAGTTTTTCATATAGATGCGTTTAACTCAGTCTTATGCATTATGAGTAGACTGCACGTACACATATGTTGGGAGAACGATAGATTGAGCGACACTGCGCCATCTGACATGGAAAAGTAGCCAACTTTCGTAGCACCTTTATTGCATACACAGCATAACAAGAAGAATTTGACATTTGATTTGGCAAAGGTTCTGGCACACTTTGCAAGTGAAACTATTTTCCACAGTCGTTGGTAGCTTTTCTAACATTTTTCGCAATTAAAAACTGCTATATAACAAATGAATACGACATAAAATATGTTAGCAAGTATCTCTGTTGTATAGGGACAGTGCTTATCGAAATTTTGTATGTGAATGGGCAAGGCGAAAAAAACTTCAGATGCCAAGTCTGAAGTTACTCATATTTATAAATGCCACATCTTGGTTGATTGTGGCGATGTTACCGGAATGTATAAGCTTGTGTTAAAACGCATACTATATAAAAATTTCATTTTCTGTACGAATGCTCATGCTCTTACTCTCACAAATACACTTGCATCTTAATATTTACGACCACTAGTTACACTCTGACAATTCGATTCAGCAACAGTGAATGCCTGCTTTCTCTGCCAACAAATCCGATGCACCAAAAACAATTCACGATATGGTCCATTTCTCTCGAAATCTTTTCCAAATGAGAACATGGGATAAACTGTGCTATCAACAAATATTTTATGATGCGATTCCGATGAAATTGGGTACATGGATACTTTTTTGACTAGCTTTCTTATTTCAGACACTTTTTTTTCCGTGAAGTAGACCAGGAGCTTATTATGACATATAGACCAAACTGTCGATCAGGGTGATCTCAGAGTTTGTTTTCACAACATCGATTTCGAAGAAGACGCGGTTTTAACAAGTGATAAAAAATGTTAGTGGGAACTGTAGGCAGAGAGAAATTAGAATAATGAGAGCTATATAGAGCGATGATGAATAAAAATAGACGGAGGTTTGGGGAAGATAAGTGAAAATAGATGAGAGAAAATTCACGAAAGTGAAATGTGAAATATACGAGAAGTGATATGATTAAACATGGATGAGGAGGGAGAGGCGAGAGGGCTTCGATATGACAAATGCTAAGAAAATATATATGTCGCTGAGTGGAATATTATTGGGCAGGAGAACGTACAAAAAAATGAATTTGATTTTAAAAATTGTACCTGCCTTAGTTTCTTATAGTGTGAATTGGTAATCCATATTTGGTATACAGCAGTGGTGCGCAAAAATGAAAACCCTATTAGTGAAAGCGAGCGTGTGAGCATCACAGCAATAGCTTAAAATTAATATTACAACATGCAGATAGTGTATTTGTTAAAAACAGTTATATTCAAGTTTTTGGAAAATATAATTTTGATTAAGAAACAGTTTGAAAGATACTCACGTCCCATCACACATCACTCGCTTCGAAGGGTAACCGCATGAAATTTGGTTTTGTCAGAGAGGGTGACACGCAAATAGGGCAAAAATAATGGCGTTCACTCTCTTAAAATATCATATCTCCGCAACTAAAAATTCATATTGCCACAACCAGAGAAGCGCTGTATGTTTAAAAAATAAGTGGCCTGACTTAAAAAAACATAAATATTACGTTGATGTTAATTTTTTTAACTATTTTGCCAATTTCTTTAAACTTTCTATAGTAATTTTTGCAGAGCAGAAGTTAAATTTTTTATTTTGGCTCAGAAAAACAGTGATTTGATAATGAAACTTCTTAAACTTGTGTGAAATATTTAAAAGAAAAAAAACTCATGCTGATTACCTATAACAATTTAAAAAGGTAAAAAATCAATAGTAAACATATCTAAGCCATGAGTTAGTTACGGAAAGGTTGTCTTAACAGTTGCCTTTCCCATTATAATATTTTTTATAGGGAATCTTAACAGCCGTGTGCAATGGTTATCCGTTACTATCTCGCTAACGACTGAACGATGGAAAGTAAGAATATGTGTGAAGCAAATCTGGCTTAATTGAGCTGTGGCATGCCGACCACTGGTATAGAGTTTCTATATATGAGAAAATTGAGTTGAGTGTAAGTAGGAGTAGGAATGTGAATGGGAGTGGGAGCGGCAGTTGGAATGGGCACGTGTTCGGGAGCAGGATGAAGATAAATGGAATAAGAAGTGACCAAGAATAAGAAAAAAAAAGTAAAGAAAGTCTGAGTTCGGGTGAAATCGAACATTACACACCCAGCTTTGCACTCATTTTTAGAGCAAATAGTTGTTGTCAGTAGGCCGAACAACAAAAATGTTTATGAAGAAAAAAAGTTTATGCCAAATTTCGTTCGTATGGTGAAATTTTTGTTCGACTTATGGCATTACAAGTATTTTAGAAAGGAGTAACCAAATAGGGGCGCGTCACACCCATTTTCAAAATTTGTTAAGTTTTGGTTCTTAGCTCAACCATACGTCTACTGAGGAAGAATATCAGTTAAATGCAACTAAATACCAAAGACTATTTTAAAATTATAAATACCATAGAGTTATTGTAAACTTTGTTAATTTTAGACCTTTAGGAAAAGCGGGCGTGGTCTTAAACCGATTTTGATTATCTTCACTCAGTATATATAATTTAGCAAGGATAGTGTCAAATTTAAATGTAAAATCTTTAGCGGATTTTGATTCCTTTCAAATTTTCTTCTTCAAAATAGGAGTGATGCCACGCTTATAATCCAAAATTTTTTAGAATTTATATTTTGGGTCATAAAACCAAACCATCTACCGAATTTCATTAGCTTAGCGGTATCCGATTTTGAATTATCTAATTTTTTTCCATTTTCAAAAATTTTCGATTTCGAAAAACTGGGCGTGGTAGATTTTCAATACCAATCTATTCCAAGTCCAGATAAGCCCTTATGCCGTATTAAGGACAAGCATGATAATATATGCCCTACCCTATTAAGTTACATACGCAGACGAGCAGTGCATATTAATCTACATGCACACGTACATTCCATTCACTTACATATAAATATAACACTTATATGTGCACTTGTAAATGGAGTTTAACTAAATATGACACTTACCATAAATATGTTGTAAAAAAAATATGTGTGTATATTTATACAAACATAAAGAATCTTGAAAAACGGTATGGCGTTTTTTATGTATTTACATACATAAATATATGAAGCTTAAATATCTTGTAAATTTTTTTGCATTTCTAAAGCACACCAAGAGTGATGAGTGCATTTTATAAGAGCGAAAATAGTTTGGTAATGAAATATGACCAAATATAAGTTTAGGGACATATTTGTGTATGAAGCTGTGACTTTTTGCGTCGCAGTCATTCGCATTCACATTCACCACTATACCAAAAATTTCACAAAGCCAATCAGGTTTACTGTCACTCACTGAGGTGAATGTATGTTCTTATATCATACGATTTCTAGTTCACGAGAGAACATATGACCCGTTGATTTCCCCCATAAATTCAGAAAACAAAATTCATAAACACATTTTTTCAGGAAACATTAGTCAGAGCACTTCTTTCAGAAATCCCAAATTCAGAAGTCACAACTCCGAAACAAAAATTCATAAATCAAAATTCAGATATCAAATATCAGCAGTAAAAGTTCAGAAGTCAAATTTTAGAAGTCGAAATTGAGAAGCCACAATTCAGAATTCGAAATTCAGAAAGTAATCAAGAGCAAAGAACATAAAATTTTGCGTAAAATCGGCCAACATTTGTTTATATTGTAATTCATTGTTGTTGTTGTTGTTGTTCTTGTATTAACGATAAAGATACTCCCCAAAGGAAGAGTTGATGGTCCTTTGCCGGATATAGATGATACGTTCCGGTAGCAAATCACCATTAAGGTATTAGCCCAACCATCTCGGGAACGATTAATATGACCATACCGCCCTCCCACTCCCTGGTTCCATAAGGAACTTGGGGTCGCCAAAGCCTCGCCTGCTAAAGATGTGTATGATACATTCATATTGTAACAGGATTCCCCTCGCGTAGGTAAGGTTGACATTGGGTTGCGGAAGCTTTGGAGCTATAAAGCTGTGTATTATCAACCGCTTGAATCCCTGTAAATTTACTTGAAAAAGATAAACGCGAAAACGATTTAATTAATTTTCATGCTTGCCATTGCACACAAATCAAAATTTTAGATTGTGCTAATTTTTCTTTATACATATGCACAGATACCTTCCAAATAATATAAACGAGAGAAATCTTATGTTTTTTCTGTTGTCTGATTACTTCCGAATTTGTGACTTATGAATTTTGCCTTCTGAATTTTGACCTCTGAATTTTGTCTTTCTGAAAAAGGGTTCTGACGAATGTTTTCTAAAAAAATGTGTTTCTGATTTATGGGGATAGCGACCCTTTGCATTACACATAATATACCCCTTAGTATTTTTTTTTATATCTTCTTTGCAAGGACGAGAAAAAGCTTTTAAAAGCTGAGACAGGAAACTCGCTTTAAAGTAATAATTGAACATATTACTGTTATTGAAGCGAAAAATATACCATAACTGCTATACAAGATATATATATATATATATATATATATATATATATCTATATATATATGTAAAATTAAACGAATCAATGACCTGAGTAATCAAAGTTTGATGCCAGAGGATAACTACACTCAGTGTGTACTTGTACACAAGGGTATTATAACTTTGAATTGGAACGGTTGAGTGTAATGACATATAGGAATATATAGCATCGAATATGAATTTGGAACATTCGCCCGGTAAAGCTCTAGCATAATTCCAGATGGCATTTCATATATCTTTTTTTTAGAGAATGATTTAATATGACCACAGTGAACCTTCGGGCCATCCCACACACACCCCCTACTTTAACGATGAATTGGAGTCGCCAGAACCTCGCAGCTAAAGAAGCAGTATCCACCACGGCATGGTGGGGGTTGACAGTTGGATTAGAGAAACTATAATTGCGCTGGCAAGCCCATGAATCATATGGGACTACCAGCTGTGGGTATATTCTAAGCCCCCTGTCCCCCCTAAAGCATGGCGTAAATGTATTAAGGATTATCGGCCTCTTTATTCTGCGCAAATATTCTTTGAAGTACCCGTGCCCTGAGAGCATTTCAGTAACGCAGTAATTTACCTCGCGAAGGTTCTGGCGCACCATGCTTCAACATCTGTTATTAGTTTTCCTGTCCATCTGCCTTGTTGTTCATTTTCTTACTGTTCTGCCAAACCTTAACGTTTATTCTTTGCTATGAATCCCCTGCACTACTTATCTCTCTCTTTCTTGTTACCGTAACTATTCTTCTTTCCAGCCCTAATAGGTCGATGGAGATTCTTCAGTTAATCACTTGCGCGACGGGTTCTTATAAAGTGCGATAAACTAGGCTACTCCCAGAGCTGCTTTTCGATGCGCATCCATCTCTTAGAAGCTTATAAGATTCTCGTTACCAGGGGTATTCGCTCACAGCTCGGAATGCTAGTGAAGATGAAGGAGTAATGTTCATCAGCAGCTTGCCATCAGCCCGCTTAGCAATGATAAATGTTTATATGCCTTCTCAGTCGCATGTTTAATTTGCGCCCAATATGTTAGTCGGAAGTCTAAACTTACTCCTGAATAGCTGACTGTTTTTTTAATGTTACACTAGCAGACCCGGCAGACATTGTTCTGCCTTAAATTTGGTCTATCTGCATACATTTTAATAACCTTTTTCCGTCTAACTCTGCCATCTCCCCTGTACAATTTTTCTGAAAACTTTTATTCACTCCTCCCTCCGTCTTTTTCACTTCATCTATCTCTATTTTGTCTCACTCTATCTATCCTCAGTCTCCTTCTCCTCTTCTCTATTTTTCTTCATTCCCTATGCCAGTTCCAGAGGGTGGTATGTATTTGGTTCCAGCTCCACTCCGAGTCTCAGTGCCAGTCCTCGTCCTAATCCAGTCCCAGTCTGTCTCTGGTCTATTCCCGCAAAAAAGGATCGTAAATACTGTAACGAATTTTGGGATATTCCGTCTTATTGAAAACATTCTTCTAAAGTTCGTATCGCTAAAACTGTTGAATAAAACACTGTATTGTAAAATGGTCTTTAGTAGACTACTTTGAGAGTACTTCACAATTATACTCCACTTCGCAACTGATAGTGTGCTTATCTAAACTGATATCCTGACTACTCAGTTTGCGCTCTTTATACTCTCCGCTGCTTCATTCGCATATTTCTACTAAAGTCTAGACGTCCTCGCCTGCTAGAACTGCTGTACATATCTCCTACTTGGTAATTAGGTATATACATGTATATTTGTAGTTTATGCGTTTCTCATAGTCTATATGCATGGTGTATGATGTAGCAACTCTTCCGTCATGACTACAAGTGTGATCAGGTCTCGAGATATAGGCAAAAACGAGGAACTACCCTATAATGTGTTCATAGAATATTATGGATAAAGATGAAAGCTGTTGATGAGTGCTTTAGTAAGAGGTATTTTCATACCCCTGTGTGAGTAGGGTCCCGAGATATAGCCAAAACTTGGGGCCCGTGTACGCCTACACAGTGTTTATACAATACGAATAAATATCAAATGAAAGCTCTTGATAAGTGCTTTAGTACAGGGTAGTTTTAATACTATTGGTGACTAGGGTCTTGGATATAGGCCAAAACTTGGACCCGGTTACTCCTAGAATGTGTTTATGCAACATGAATAACGAATGTGTTTAGTGACTTAAACTATGAACATTTTCGTTCGATTGTTTCATTAGCCATTGAGTGTGCTGTAATTCTCAAACTGGTTAGTGAATATTCTAAAGACATAGTTTACATTTTTTTCCCAAAGCGGTGTTTTTCAAAGCAAAACAGAGTGGCTCAACACGCAGCCAATACCTTGGAGCCCCAGTGATCACGATGAGTACATCCAAGGTTCAACAGAGCGCATAGCGACCTCTCTCTAAATAAAATAATATACATGCCCACTTAAATAACAAATAATGTAATAACAAGAATTTATTCGCCCGTCGATCACCAAGCTTAGACAGAATGAAAACTGTTGATGTGTGCTTTAGTACATGGTTATTTTCATACTATTTGCGACTAGGGTCTCGACATATAGGCCAAAACATAGATCAGGGTAACACTAGGATGTGTTTTTACATTATGGGTATCAAATTGAAGCTGTTGATGTGTGCTTTAGTAGAGAGTAATCTTTATACCGCTAGGTGACTAGGGTCCCGAGATATAGGTCAAAACGTGGACCTGGATACCCTAGAATGTCTGTGTAATATGGATATCAAATGAAAGCTGTTGCTGAGGGCTTTAAAGTAATTTTCATTGTGATATTCGATTTAGTCGCATCAATCTGGAACAACTATTTACATATGTCCCATTAGTTTGTCTGAAATTTGGTATATAATTTGCCTATATTAGTATTGTGACGATATTACCATCAACAGTAATAAACTCCGCTGGAGGCCGCCGTGGTGTGATGGTAGCGTGCTCCGCCTACCACACCGTTATTCTTTATAGCGCGGCCGAAGGCCGACCTATGCAGAAACGTGTTCTACGCAGAATTACTGTGCATGATGCAGCTGGTGTTGGACCGGCTTTTTCCAGAATATTGACTTCCATAATATTGATTTCCGGTGTTTTCAACTTCCGGAATTATGAATGCATGACCTCTTAACATTGTTAATCATTATTTTTTATACTCAGTTGAAGCAGAGCTCACAGAGTATATTAAGTTTGATTGGATAACGGTTGGTTGTACATATATAAAGGAATCGAGATAGATATAGACTTCCATATATCAAAATAATCAGGATCGAAAAAAAATTGATTGAGCCATGTCCGTCCGTCCGTCCGTCCGTCCGTCCGTAACACGATAACTTGAGTAAATTTTGAGGTAACTTGATGAAATTTGGTACGTAGGTTCCTGAGCACTCATCTCAGATCGCTATTTAAAATGAACGATATCGGACTATAACCACGCCCACTTTTCGATATCGAAAATTTCGTAAAACCGAAAAAGTGCGATAATTCATTACCAAAGACAGATAAAGCGACGAAACTTGGTAGATGAGTTGAATTTATGACGCAGAATAGAAAATTAGTAAAATTTTGGACAATGGGCGTGGCACCGCCCACTTTTAAAAGAAGGTAATTTATAATTTTTGCAAGCTGTAATTTGTCAGTCGTTGAAGATATCATGATGAAATTTGGCAGGGACGTTACTCCTATTACTATATGTACGCCTAATAAAAATTAGCAAAATCGGAGAAGGACCACGCCCACTTTTAAAAAAAATTTTTTTTAAAGTAAAATTTTAACAAAAAATTTAATATCTTTACAGTATATAAGTAAATTATGTCAACATTCAACTCCAGTAATGACATGGTGCAACAAAATACAAAAATAAAAGAAAATTTCAAAATGGGCGTGGCTCCGCCCTTTTTCATTTAATTTGTCTAGGATACTTTTAACGCCATAAGTCGAACAAAAATTAACCAATCCTTTTGAAATTTGGTAGGGGCATAGATTTTATGATGTTAACTGTTTTCTGTGAAAACGGGCGAAATCGGTTGATGCCACGCCCAGTTTTTATACACAGTCGTCCGTCTGTCCTTCCGCATGGCCGTTAACACGATAACTTGAGTAAATTTTGAGGTAACTTGATGAAATTTGGTATGTAGGTTCCGAGCACTCATCTCAGATCACTATTTAAAATGAACATATCGGACTATAACCACGCCCACTTTTTCGATATCGAAAATTTCGTAAAACCGAAAAAGTGCGATAATTCATTACCAAAGACAGATAAAGCGACGAAACTTGGTAGATGAGTTGAATTTATGACGCAGAATAGAAAATTAGTAAAATTTTGGACAATGGGCGTGGCACCGCCCACTTTTAAAAGAAGGTAATTTAAAATTTTGCAAGCTGTAATTTGTCAGTCGTTGAAGATATCATGATGAAATTTGGCAGGGACGTTACTCCTATTACTATATGTACGCCTAATAAAAATTAGCAAAATCGGAGAAGGACCACGCCCACTTTAAAAAAAAATTTTTTTAAAGTAAAATTTTAACAAAAAAATTTAATATCTTTACAGTATATAAGTAAATTATGTCAACATTCAACTCCAGTAATGACATGGTGCAACAAAATACAAAAATAAAAGAAAATTTCAAAATGGGCGTGGCTCCGCCCTTTTTCATTTAATTTGTCTAGGATACTTTTAACGCCATAAGTCGAACAAAAATTAACCAATCCTTTTGAAATTGGTAGGGGCATAGATTTTATGATGTTAACTGTTTTCTGTGAAAACGGGCGAAATCGGTTTATGCCACGCCCAGTTTTTATACACAGTCGTTCGTCTGTCCTTCCGCATGGCCGTTAACACGATAACTTGAGCAAAAATCGACATATCTTTAATGAACTTAGTTCACGTACTTACTTGAACTCACTTTATTTTGGTATGAAAAATGAACGAAATCCGACAATGACCACGCCACTTTTTCGATATCGAAAATTACGAAAAATGAAAAAAATGCCATAATTCTATACCAAATACGAAAAAAGGGATGAAAACATGGTGAGGTAATTGGATTGGTTTATTGACACGAAATATAACTTTAGAAAAAACTTTATAAAATGGTTGTGACACCTACCATATTAAGTAGAAGAAAATGAAAAAGTTCCGCAGGGCGAAATAAAAAACCCTTAAAAATCTTGGCAGGTATTACATATATAAATAAATTAGCGGTATCCAACAGATGATGTTCTGTGTCACCCTGGTCCACATTTTGGTCGCGATCTGGAAAACGCCTTCACATATACAACTACCACCACTCCCTTTTAAAACTCTCATTAATACCTTTAATTTGATACCCATATCGTACAAACACATTCTAGAGTCACCCTGGTCCACCTTTATGGCGATATTTCGAAACGGCGTCCACCTATAGAACTAAGGCCCACTCCCTTTTAAAATACTCATTAACACCTTTCTTTTGATACCCATATTGTACAAACAAATTCTAGGGTCACCCTGGTCCACCTTTATGGCGATATCTCGAAACGGCGTCCACCTATGGAACTAAGGATTACTCCCTTTTAAAATACTCATTAACACCTTTCTTTTGATACCCATATCGTACAAACACATTCTAGAGGTCACCCTGGTCCACCTTTATGGCGATATCTCGAAACGGCGTCCACCTATGGAACTAAGGCATACTCCCTTTTAAAATACTCATTAACACCTTTCATTTGATACCCATATCGTACAAACGCATTCTAGAGTCACCCTGGTCCACCTTTATGGCGATATCTCGAAAAGGCGACCACCTATACAACTACCACCACTCCCTTTTAAAAACCCTCATTAATACCTTTAATTTGATACCCATATCGTACAAACACATTCTAGAGTCACCCCTGGTCCACCTTTATGGCGATATCTCGAAACGGCGTCCACCTTTGGAACTAAGGATCACTCCCTTTAAAATACTCATTAACACCTTTCATTTGATACCCATATCGTACAAACGCATTCTAGAGTCACCCCTGGTCCACCTTTATGGCGATATCTCGAAACGGCGTCCACCTATAGAACTAAGCCTACTCCCTTTAAAATACTCATTAACACCTTTCATTTGATACCCATATCGTACAAACAAATTCTAGGGTCACCCCTGGTCCACCTTTATGGCGATATCTCGAAACGGCGTCCACCTCTGGAACTAAGCATCACTCCCTTTTAAAATACTCATTAACACCTTTCTTTTGATACCATATTGTACAAACAAATTCTAGGGTCACCCTGGTCCACCTTTATGGCGATATCTCGAAACGCGTCCACCTATGGAACTAAGGATCACTCCCTTTTAAAATACTCATTAACACCTTTCATTTGATACCCATATCGTACAAACGCATTCTAGAGTCACCCCTGGTCCACCTTTATGGCGATATCTCGAAAAGGCGACCACCTATACAACTACCACCACTCCCTTTTAAAACCCCTATAATACCTTTAATTTGATACCCATATCGTACAAACGCATTCTAGGGCACACCTGGTCCACCTTTATGGCGATATCTCGAAACGGCGTCCACCTGTGGAACAAGCATCACTCCCCTTTTAAAATACTCATAACACCTTTCATTTGATACCCATATCGTACAAACAAATTCTAGAGTCACCCCTGGTCCACCTTTATGGCGATATCTCGAAACGGCGTCCACCTGGAACTAAGATCACTCCCTTTTAAAAATACTCATAACATCTGATACAGACAAACTCTGTACTCCACCTTGTATTCGAGACCCAATCGTACAAACCATTCTAGGGTCACACCTGGTCCACCTTTATGGCGATATCTCGAAACGGCGTCCACCTGTGAAACTAAGCATCACTCCCTTTTAAAATACTCATTAAACACCTTTCTTGATACCCATATTGTACAAACGCATTCTAGAGTCACCCCTGGTCCACCTTTATGGCGATATCTCGAAACGGCGTCCACCTATGGAACTAAGCATCACTCCTTTTAAAATACTCATTAACACCTTTCATTTGATACCCATATCGTACAACACATTCTAGAGTCACCCTGGTCCACCTTTATGGCGATATCTCGAAAACGGCGTCCACCTATGGAACTAAGGACCACTCCCTTTTAAAATACTCATTACACACCTTTCATTGATACCCATATCGTACAAACGCATTCTAGAGTCACCCTGGTCCACCTTTATGGCGATATCTCGAAACGGCGTCCACCTGTGGACCTAAGCATCACTCTTTTAAAATACTCATTAACACCTTTCTTTTGATACCCATATTGTACAACAAAATTCTAGAGTCACCCCTGGTCACTTTATGCGATATCTCGAAAGGCGACCCATATCGTACAAACAAATTTAGGGTCACACCTGGTCCACCTTTATGGCGATATCTCGAAACGCGTCACCTGGAAACTAAGCATCACTCCCTTTTAAAATACTCATTAACACCTTCTTTTGATACCCATATGTACAACAAATCTAGGGTACCCATGGTCACCTTTTGATTACCCATATCGTACAAACAAATTCTAGGGTCACCCGGTCCACCTTTATGGCGATATCTCGAAACGGCGTTCCACCTGGAACTAAGATCACTCCCTTTAAAATACTCATTAACACCTTTCATTTGATACCCTATCGTACAAACGCATTCTAGAGTCAACCTGGTCCACTTTATGGCGATATCTCGAAAAGGCGACCCATATCGAAAACAAATTCTAGGGCACACCTGGTCCACCTTATGGCGATATCTCGAAACGGCGTCACCTGTGGAACTAAGCATCACTCCTTTTAAAATACTCATTACACCTTTCTTTTGATACCATATTGTACAAACAAATTCTAGGAGTCACACCTGGTCCACCTTTATGGCGATATCTCGAAACGGCGTCCACCTATGGAACTAAGGATTACTCCCTTTTAAAAACTCATTAACACCTTTCATTGATACCAATATCGTACAAACGCATTCTAGGTACTGGTCCACCTTTTGGCGATATCTCGAAAAGGCGACCCCATATCGTACAAACAAATTCTAGGGCACACCTGGTCCACCTTTATGGCGATATCGCGAAACGGCGTCCACTGTGGAACTAAGCATCACTCCCTTTTAAAATACTCATTAACACCTTTCTTTTGAACACAATGTACAAACAAATTCTAGGGTCACCCCGTCCCTTTTGGCATATCCAAAAGGGCGAACCCCAATCTAAAACAAATCTAGGCGTCACACCTGGTCCACCTTTATGGCGATATCTCGAAACGGCGTCCACCTGTGGAACTAAGCATCACTCCCTTTCAAAAATACCATCTAACACTTTCTTGATACCCATATTGTACAAACAAAATTCTAGGGTCACCCCTGGTCAACCTTTATGGCGATATCTCGAAACGGCGTCCACCTGTGGAACTAAGGATTACTCCCTTTTAAAATACTCATTAACACCTTCATTGATACCCATATTGTACAAACAAATTCTAGGGTCACCCCTGGTCACCTTTATGGCGATATCTCGAAAAGGCGGACCCCATATCGTACAACAAAGTCTAGGGTAACACCTGGTCCACCTTTATGGCGATATCTCGAAAACGCGTCCACCTGTGAACTAAGCATCACTCCTATTAAAAACTCTTAACACCTTTCTTTGATACCCATATGTACAAACAAATTCTAGGGTCACACCTGGTCCACTTTATGGCGATATCTCGAAACGGCGTCACTGATAGACTAAGATACTCCTTTAAAACACTCCTTAACACCTTTCTTTTGATACCCATATTGTACAAACAATTCTAGGGTCACCCTGGTGCACCTTTATGGCGATATCTCGAACGGCGTCCACCTCTGAACTAAGCATCACTCCTTTTAAAATACTCATTAACACCTTTCTTTGATACCATATTGTACAAACAAATTCTAGGTCACCCCTGGTCCACTTTATGGCGATACTCGAAACTGCGTCCACCTATGGAACTAAGGATCACTCCTTTTAAAATACTCATTAACACCTTTCTTTGATACCATATTGTACAAACAAATTCTAGAGTCACCCTGGTCCACCTTTATGGCGATATCTGAAAGGGACCCATACTACAAAACAAATCTAGGGTACACCTGGTCACCTTTATGGCGTATATCTCGAAACGGCGTCCACCTCTGGAACTAAGCATCACTCGCTTAAAATACTCATTAACACCTTTCTTTGATTACCCATCATCGTACAAACGCATTCTAGAGTCACCCTGGTCGCCTTTATGGCGATATCATACGAAAAGGCGACCCCATATCGTACAACAAATTCTAGGGTCACACCGGGTCACACCTTTCTGCGACTACTCTCGAACGGCGTCACTCTGTGAGACTAAGCATCACTTCCCTTTTAAAGATACTCATTAACACCTTTCTCTCTGATACACATAGTCGTACAAACAGCATTCATAGGGTCACACCTGGTCCACCTTATGGTCGAGATCTCGAAACGGCGTCTCTACGGCACTAAGGCTTACTCCCTTTAAATAATCATTACCAACCTTTCTTTTGATACCACATATTGTACAAACAAATTCTGGGTCACCCTGCGTCCACCTTGTGATGGCGATATCTCGAAAAGGCGACCCCATATCGTACAACAAATTCTAGGGTACACACCTGGTCCACCTTTATGGCGATATCTCGAAAACGGCGTCACCTGTGGAATTGAAGCATCACTCGCTTTTAAAATACTCATAACACCTTTCTTTGATACCACATATTGTACAAACAAATTCTAGGCCACACCTGGTCCACTCTGTGGCGATATCTCGAAACGGCGTCACTAGGGAAACTAGGCATTACTCCCTTTTAAAATACTCGTTAACAACCTTCTTTGATACCCATACTGTACAAACAAATCTAGGGTCACCCTGTCCACCTTATGGCCCGATATCTCGAAAACACGGCGTTCCACCCATGTGGAACTACGCATCACTTTTCATTTGTAAAATACTCATTAACACCGTTCTTTGATACCCATATCGTACAACGCATTCTGAGAGTATCTTGTCCACCTTATGGCGATATCTCGAAAGGCGACCCCATATCGTACAAACAAATTCTAGGGTCACACCTGGTCCACCTTATGGCGATATCACTCGACACCGGCGTCCACTGTGGAACTAAGCATCACTCGCTTTTAAAATACTCATTAACACCTTTACTTGTGATACCATATCGCTACAAACGCATCCTAGAGTCACCCATGATCACACCTTTATGGCGATATCTCCCAAACAAAAATTCTAGGGTCACAACCGGTCCACCTTTGTGGCGATATCTCCGGAAACGGCGTCCACCTGTGGAACTAGGATTACTCCCTTTTAAAATACTCATTAACACCTTTCTTTTGATTACCACATATTGTACAAACAAATCTAGGGTCACACCTGGTCCACCTTTATGGCGATATCTCGAAACGGCGTCCACTGTGAACTAAGGATCACTCCCTTTTAAAATAATCATTAACACCTTTCTTTGATACCCATATTGTACAAACAAATTCTAGGGTTCAACTGGTCCACCTTTATGGCGATATCTCGAAACTCGGCGTCTACCTGTGGAACTAAGGATTACTCCCTTTTAAAATACTCATTAACACCTTTCTTTTGATACCCATATTGTACAACAAATTCTAGGGTCACCCTGGTCCACCTTTATGGCGATATCTCGAAACGGCGTCCACCTAGGAACTAAGGATTACTCCCTTCTAAAATACTCATTAAACACCTTTCTTTTGATACACATATGTAAAACAAATTCTAGGGTCACACCTGGTCCACCTTTATGGCGATATCTCGAAACGGGCGTTACCTGTGAACTTAAGGATTACTCCCTTTTAAAATAATCATTAACACCTTTCTTTTGATACCCATATTGTACAAACAAATTCTAGGGTCACAACCGGTCACCTTTATGGCGATTCTCGAAACGGGCATCTACCTGTGAACTAAGGATTACCCCTTTTAAAATACTCATTAACACCTTCTTTTGATACACATTTGTACAAACAAATCTAGGGCACCCTGGTCCACCTTTATGGCGATATCTCGAAACGGCGTCCACCTATGGAATAAGGATTACTCCTTTTAAATACTCATTAACACCTTTCTTTTGATACAATATTGTACAAACAAATTCTAGGTCACCCCTGGTCCACCTTATGGCGATATCTGAAACGGGTCCAACCTATGGAACTAAGATCACTCCCTTTTAAAATACTCATTAACACCTTTCTTTGAACCCATATTGTACAAACAAATTCTAGGGTCACACCTGGTCCACCTTATGGCGATATCTCGAAAACGGCGTCTACCTATGGAAACTAAGGATTACTCCCTTTTAAAATAATATTAACACCTTTCTTTTGATCCCATATTTACAAACAAATTCTAGGGTCACCCTGGCCACCTTTTGGCGATATCTCGAAACGGCGTCCACTATGGAATAAGGATACTCCCTTTTAAAATACCATTAACACCTTTCTTTTGATACCCATATTGTACAAACAAATTCTAGGGTCACCCTGTGGTCCACACTTTATGGCGATACTCTCGAAACCGGCCGTCCACTCTATGGAACGTAGAACGGATACTCCGCTTTCAAAATACTCGTTAACCCTTTCTGTTGATACCATATGTACAAACAAACTTCTAGTCACCCTGGTCCACTTTAGGGGCGATATCTCGAAAACGGCGTCTCACCTGTGGAAACTATTAGGATTACTCCCTTGTGTAAAATACTCATTAACACCTTTCGTTTGATACATATTCGTACAACGCATATTCTAGGGTCACCCTGGTGCACCTTTATGGCGCTATCTCGAACGGCGTCCACTATGGAACTAAGCATGCACTCCTCTTAAAATACTCATTAACACTTCTTTTGATACCAATATTGTACAAACAAATTTCTAGGGTCACACCTGGTCCACTTTGTGGGAGTATCCCGAAACGGCGTCCACCTGTGGAACTAAGGATTACTCCCTTTTAAAATAATCATTAAAAACCTTCTTTTGATACCATATTGTACAAACGAATTCTAGAGTCACCCCTGTCCACTTTATGGCGATATCCGAAAAGGCGACCCCATATGTACAACAAATCTAAGGGTCACACTGGTCCACCTTTAGGCGATATCTCGAAACGGCGTCCACCTGTGGAACTAAGCATCACTCCCTTTTAAAATACTCATAACACCTTTTTTTGAACCAATATTGTACAAACAAATTCTAGGGTCACCCTGGGTCCACCTTTATGGCGATATCTCGAAACGGCGTCCACCTATGGAACTAAGGATTACTCCCTTTTAAAAATCATTAACACCTTTCTTTTGATACCCATATGTACAAACAAATTCTAGGGTCACCCTGGTCCACCTTTATGGCGATATCTCGAAACGGCGTCCACATGGAACTAAGGCATTACTCCCTTTTAAAATATCTTTAACACCTTATTATGATACCAATTTTGTACAACAAATTCTAGTCACCCTGCCACCACACCAAACAACCCCATATCGTACAACAAAAATTCTAGGGTCAACCCTGGTCCACCTTTATGGCGATATCTCGGAAACGGCGTCCACCTATGGAACTAAGGATCAACTCTTTTTTAAAATACTCATTACACACCTTTCTTTGATACCCATATCGTACAAACACATTCTAGAGTCACCCTGGCCACCTTTATGGCGATATCTCGAAAAGGCGACCCCATATCTACAAACAAATTCTAGGGTCACACCTGGCCACCTTTATGGCGATATCTCGAAACGGCGTCCACCTGTGGAACTAAGCATCACTCCCTTTAAAATATCTCATAACACCTTCTTTTGATACCATATTGTACAAACAAATTCTAGGGTCACCCCTGGTCCACTTTATGGCGATATCTCGAAACGGCGTCTACCTGTGGAACTAAGGATTACTCCTTTTAAAATACTCATTAACACCTTTCTTTTATACCATATCGTACAACATCTAGGTCACCCCTGTCCACCTCCCATAGTACAAACAAATTATAGGGTCACACCTGGTCCACCTTTATGGCGATATCTCGAAACGGCGTCCACCTTGGAACTAAGCATCACTCCCTTTTAAAATACTCATTAACACCTTTCTTTTGATACCAATATTGTACAAACAAATCTAGAGTCACCCTGGTCCACCTTTATGGCGATATCTCGAAAGGCGACCCCATATCGTTACAAACAAATTCTGGGTCACCCTGGTCCACCTTTATGGCGATATCTCGAAACGGCGTCCACCTGTGGAACTAAGCATCACTCCCTTTTAAAATTATCATTAACACCTTTCTTTTGATACCAATATTGTACAAACAAATTCTAGGGTCACACCTGGTCCACCTTTGTGGCGATATCTCGAAACGGCGTCTACCTGTGGAACTAAGGATTACTCCCTTTAAAACACTCATTAACACCTTTCATTTGATACCCATAGTACAACCAATTCTAGAGTCACTGGTCCACCTTTATGGCGATATCTCGAAAAGGCGTACCCATATCGTACAAACAATTCTAAGGTCACACCTGGTCCACTTATGGCGATATCTCGAAACGGCGTCCACCTATGGAACTAAGGATCACCTCTTTAAAATACTCATTAAACCTTTATTTGATACCCATATCGTACAAACGCATCTAGAGCACCCCTGGTCCACCTTTATGGCGATATCTCGAAAAGGCGACCCCATATCGTACAAACAAATTCTAGGGTCACCCTGGTCCACCTTATGGCGATATCTCGAAACGGCGTCCACCTGTGGAACTAAGCATCACTCCCTTTTAAAATACTCATTAACACCTTTCTTTTGATACCCAATATTGTACAAACAAATCTAGGGTCACACCGGTCCACCTTTGTGGCGATATCTCGAAACGGCGTCTACCTGTGGAACTAAGGATTACTCCCTTTAAATACTCATTAACACCTTTCATTTGATACCCATACGTACAAACGCATTCTAGAGTCACCCCTGGTCCACCTTTATGGCATATCTCGAAAAGGCGACCAATATGTACAAACAAATTCGGTCACCCTGTCCACCTTATGCGAATCTCGAACGGCGTCCACCTTGAACTAAGCATCACTCCCTTTAAAAATCATTAACACCTTTATTGATACCCATATCGTCAAACGCATCTAGATTCACCCCTGTACCACCTTATGGCATACTCGAAGGGCGACCCCATCGTACAAACAAATTCTAAGGTCACACCTGGTCCACCTTTATGGCGATATCTCGAAACGGCGTCCACCTGTGGAACTAAGCACACTCCCTTTTAAAATACTCATTAACACCTTTCTTTTGATACCCATATTGTACAAACAAATTCTAGGGTCACCCCTGGTCCACCTTTATGGCGGATCTCGAAACGGCGTCCACCTATGGAACTAAGGATACTCCCTTTTAAAATACTCTTAACACCTTCATTTGATACCCATATTGTACAAACCATTCTAGAGTCACCCTGGTCCCCTTTATGGCGATATCTCGAAAAGGCGCCCCCATATTGTACAAACAATTCTAGGGTCACACCTGGTCCACCTTATGCGATATCTCGAAACGCGTCCACCTGTGGAACTAAGCATCACTCCCTTTTAAAATACTCATTAACACCTTTCTTTTGATACCCATATTGTACAAACAAATTCTAGGGTCACACCTGGTCCACCTTTGTGGCGATATCTCGAAACGGGTCACTATGGAACTAGGATTACTCCCTTTTAAAATACTCATTAACACCTTTCATTTGATACCCATATTGTACAAACGCATTCTAGAGTCACCCCTGGTCCACCTTTATGGCGATATCTCGAAAAGGCGACCCCATATGTACAAACAAATCATAAGTCCCCCTGGTCACATTTATGGCGATATCTCGAAACGGCGTCCACCTATGGAACTAAGGATTACTCCCTTTTAAAATACTCATTAACACCTTTCATTGATACCCATATCGTACAAACGCATTCTAGAGTCACCCCTGGTCCACCTTTATGGCGATATCTCGAAAAGGCGACCCCATATGTACAAACAAATTCTAGGTCACACTGGTCCCCTTTATGGCGATATCTCGAAACGGCGTCCACCTGTGGAACTAAGGCATTCACTCCTTTTAAAATACTCATTAACACCTCATTTTGTACCCATATTGTACAAACAAATTCTAGGGTCACCCTGGTCCACCTTTATGCCGATATCTCGAAACGGCGTCCACCTATGGAACTAAGCCCCACGCCTTTAAAATACTCATCTAACACGTTCGTTTGATACCCATATAGTACAAACGCATTCTAGAGGCAGCCATGGCCCACCTTATGGACGATATCACTAAATGGCGTCCACGTCATAGAACTATGCCCACTCCACTCATAAAATACTCTTTATACCTTTCATTTGATACACATGTCATCAACATATTCAGCGGTTCCCTCGGTAATTTTCCTACATGGTTATTTTCCTTATGTTGTCACCATAGTCTCAATGAGTATGTAATGTTCGGTTACACCGAACGTACCTTCTTACTGTAATACAAGAATTTTGCAATACAGAACTTTGTAAATAAAGTAAGGACGCGATAACTCCGAAGAGATCTAAGGCCGAGCTTCTTTTACAATTTGTGTCGTGCTCCATTGCTTTCCCTACAAATCGGCCGGCGGGACTACAGTTTTTTATGCCGACCAGAAAGCATCTGCAAGGCAGAGGAGTTTTCACTGGGAGCTTTTCATGGCAGAAAATACACCCGAGCGGCTTGCCAAACACTGCCGAAGGGCGACCCCGCTTAGAAAAATTTTATTTATTGAAAAACCTTAGTTCAACAATTTTGATGTTGCTTTGACCGGGGTTTGAACCAGGGCATACGATGTGGTAGGCGGAGATGCTACCATCACACCACGATGCCGCCGAATTCGACGAAAACCCATTATAAATATCCAGCCTAATTTCTGATGTAAATTTTTGCAATTTTCTTGATGGTTTTTGCTGGAAACGCCACTAGCCCGGAGTTGTCTTCTCTAAAAACTCCTCCCTATTATGCTATTACTGTTAAGCGATTTTCAGGTGGTTTTTTCTCTTTATTGTCACTGACTTTCTTTGAAACGTACCATATCGCAAGCCACTGAAAGTCTACTAAAGAAATAAAGCCTCAAATGACTACTCGAAGACAGGGTTTGGGTGCATTTAAAATAAGATAAAAACTTCCTTGACATAAAAGCAGCAAATTAACTGAACCGATAAATGTGGAGGAGGTAGTTTGTCCATAAAACACATTTATGTGGGTTTGCGTGGATACAACAACAACTACACTTCAATCAGCGTTTTTGTTCTTGCGCCTAATGCAACATCGCAACACCTTTCTTTTGATACCCATAGTACAAACAAATCTAGAGTCATCCCTGGTCCACCTGTATGGCGATATCTCGAAAAGCGACCGCCATATCGGTCCAAACAAATTCTAGGCGTCACACCTGGTGCACCTTTGATGGGCGATATCTCGAAACGGCGGATACACCTATGAACAAGCACACTCGCTTTTAAATATCATTAACACATTTCTTTTGTACCCATATTGTACAAAACAACTTCTAGAGTCACCCCTGTCACCCTTATGGCGAGATCTCGAAAAGGCGACCCCATATAGTACAAACAAACTAGGGTCACACCGTCCACCTTTATGGCGATATCTCGAAAAACTGCGACACCTATGGAATTAAGAATCACTCCCTTTTAAAATACTCATTAAACCTTCTTTTGATAACAATATTGTACAAACAAATTTAGGGTCACCCTGTTCCACCTTTATGGCGATATCTCGAAAGGCAACCCCATCATCGTACAAACAAAATTTAGGGTCACACCTTGGTCAACCTTTATGGCATCTCTCGAAACGGCGTCCACCTATGGAACTAAGGATTACTCCCTTTGTAAAGTACCTTCATAACACCTTTCCTCTGATACACAATTGTACAAACAAATTCTGGGTCACCCCTGGTCCAACCTTTGTGGCGATACTCGAAAATGCCGACCCCCATATAGACAACAAATTCTAGGTCACAAACCGTCCACCTTTATGCGATATCTCGAAACTGCGTTCCACCTATGGAACTAAGCATCCACTCCCTTTAAAAAACTCATTAACACCTTTCTTTGTTACACCATATTGTACAAACAAATTCTAGGTCACACTGGTCCACCTTTGTGGCGATATATCGAAACGGCGTTCTACCTTAGAAACTAAGGATTACTCCCTTAAAAATAATCATTAACACCTTTCTTTGATACACATATGTACAAACAAAATTCTAGGGTCACCCATGTTCACCTTTATGCGATACTCGAAAAGGCGTCCACCTATGGAAATAAGGATTACACCTCTTAAAATACTCATCTAACCACCTTCCATTGATACCCACATCGTACAAAAACAATTCTAGAGTCACCCCTGTTCCACCTTTATGGCGATATCCGAAAACGGGCCTCCAATTGGAACTAAGCATCACCACTTTTAAAATACTCATTAAAACATTTCTTGATACCCATATTGTACAAAAAAATATAGAGTCACCCTGGTCCACCTTTAGGCGAATCCGAAAATGCGACCAATATAGTACAAACAAATTCAAGGGTCACACTGTTCCACCTTATGGCGAACTCGAACTGCGCCAATGTGAACTAAGCATCACTCCCTTTAAAATACTCATTAACACCTTTCTTGATACCATATTGTAAAAACAAATTCTCGAGTCACCCCTGTTCCACCTTATGGCGATATCTGAAAAGGCGACCCCATATCGTACAAACACATTCTAGGCTCACACATTGCTCCAACTTATGGCGATATCTCGAAACGGCCGTTCCACATATGAATAAAGCATCAATCTTTAAAAATACTCATTAACAACTTCTTTTGATATACAATATTGTACAAACAAATCTAGGGTCACACATGTTCACCTGGTCGATATCTCGAAACTGCGTTAAACCGTGGAAATAAAGATACTCATTTTAAAATAACCATTAACACTCTTTGAACACATAGTACAAAAAAATCTAGGGTCACCTGGTCACTTTATGGCGATATCCGAAAAGGCGAACCATATCGTTTACAAACAATTCTAGTGTACACCTGGTCCACCTTTATGAGATATCTCGAACAACGGCGTTCCCACCTGTGAATTAAGCATCACT
>JARSSU010003983.1:0-55225 GCA_029619165.1 Eurosta solidaginis
AAGAAGAAAATTTGGAAGTTTAACAAGGTCGCTCAATCAACAAAAGCCGATTACAAGATATCTGACAAAACCACAACAACTAAATTTTGGAGAATTACACTTAAAAAAAAATAAATAAATAAATGAAATGGCAGGACGTACTCAAGTCTGATGTCTTTTGTGTGGACAAAGCGCACTATAAAAAACATACACAAACGTCTGTCACCACAAACAACAACCACCTTTCCAGCTCGCGTGAGAAGTGAGATCTCCATTATCGAATAATAGAGCAGCCATAACGAATGCGTTTCCTCATGCGCCTATTGGTTCGCCTGGGGGGTGATGCCTGTGCGAATATTAAGGCAAAGTTCTGTGTCAATCCTTTATGTCCCTTTCTCTCACCTTCGCCCCCTGAGGCTAGTGCCCCGCCCAAACTGTTCTCGCAAGTCCGCGGGTCGTGAGCTCTCTCTCCCTTCTCCCTCTCTCCAATTTTCGCGTCGTCGTGCTTTCTCCTCTTCCTCTTCCTTCTTTTTCTCTTTCTCATGATGATTTGTTCGCCAATTTGATATGTTTTTGTTGTTTTTTATTTTTTAGATTTTAAATTATATTTATTTTTTATTTTATTTTTTTATATAATTTTTCCCTTGAACAAAAAATGTGGTGTATTACTCGCAGAAACGGTGGTTAAGACAGGGGAAGGATTTTGTTTTTGTTTTTTTTTCTCGGTTTCTCGGATTTTCCTGGTTTTATTTTTTCGGTATATGTTTTTGTTTTTGGTTTGGTTCATTATTTGTCTCGGTACAATATATTTTTAATTTGGCTCTCGGTTTAATTGTTTTTTATTGGGCCGGTTTTTTGTTTTTGTTGTTTTGACTTACATATTTTGTTTGCTCTGTTATTTTTTTTTAAACTACACTGGACCTCTTTTTACTTATTTCTATTTGTTTTTTTTATAATTATTTTTAATTTAGCCGATCTTATCCTTTGTTTTTAGTTTTGTTGACACATTTGTAGATCTCTGTTAACATTTAACAATGTGAAAGTTATAAGAAAAAGATGGATTGCCGACCGTTGTTAAAATCATAACCACACGGGTTTGTTTTTGTTTACATATACACTTTGGCTTTTTCATCGGACAAACACGCGGCACCTCTGCACGGCAGATAGTCTTCAGTCTACCATCTTCACACCATGCGCACAGACAACCTTTTTCCCCCTCCCAACTTAAAGGCGACCGAAAATACAAATTCTTTCTGGTTTCTCCCCCCCCCACCTCTCATATGCGTTCCTTTGCTCCATTACCCATCCACATGCCGTGTTTCCCCGGCGCCCGCTCGGACTAAATCAAGTTGATATGGCCTAGCTTTTATAGCTTAAATAATTTTCTCTTGGCTTAATTTGATACCAAAATAAACTCTATCATCAAACTCCTTATTCTTCCTACCACACCATTTTTCGGATTTTTTTCCTACTTGTCTTGGTCCCCCCCCGCGGTTTGAGTGTCTATTTTTTTTTCCTCTTCTTTTCTTTTTTTTTTAAAATAATAAAGCTTTGGAGGTGAGCCCTGTCATACTCTCCCACGGCAATTATACGTGTGTGTGACATAGGCGGAGCACGCTCTGCCTAACACGCATCGACGAACGTACAACCGAATCACTAAGAGATAACTAATTTTTTTTTTTCTGGGTTTCCAACTGAAGAGAGCCCCACCAGCAGGCCAACAACGCAACGATAAGAGGTGGACCATGGCACACTAACAACAGCAAAAAACAATCGTTGTTGAAACAGAGTTGATGTTATCGATTAGCAACCTAAATGTCCATCCATTCTCGAATGTAACCCATCTCGCCTAAATTTTAATTTTTTAAAGTGTTAAAAAAAAAAAAATATAAAAATATAAATAAAAATAAGTTTCACAAACAGAACCTGTGTGTGTGAAAAGGCTGACAATAAAATTTACAAATTTCTTAAAAAAAAAAAAAAATAACAGGTTTTAAATAATGCATAAAAAAACGAAAAATTTTATGTACAAAAACATAAGCAACTAGATAACAAGCATCTAATGCAACCTAAAATAAAAGGTAAGTTACCAAGGTATACCCATCACCATTTTCTCTTTTTTCTTAATATTTCCATATCCTACATAATAAGGCTTTATATATACTAGTTACAATGTACAAATACCTTAAATGTTTTTGGGGTCTCATATATTTTTTCTTACAAATTAAAATATAAAAAACATTACGTATTTTTTCTTTATATTTTTACCTACATACCAAAAAAACTCTATAGGTCAATTTAATTAAAATCTATTAAATAATTAACAAAAAAAACATATAAAAAAACAAAAAAATAACATACTATTTAAAAACAATTATCAGACCCCAGACTGAATATTTTAGTGATTAAATATTACTATATTCCTGAATAAAAATTACCCGCATATTCTCTCTCTACTAATATTTTTAACTATTATGCACAGCATTTATACTACACCTACAATTACATATCATTTCTCAGATTTAAGTATGTTTTTTTATGGTTTTAAGAGCTCATATGAATTTGAGAGCCTAAAGAAGAAAAAAAAAAAAAAAAAAACAACGTACTTAAAAAAACAGAAATAATCTATTTTTCTTTTTTTTTTCCAAAACAAAAAAAAATAACTGTTTGGCGCGTACATACAAAAAAAAACGAAAATTTTACTGATTGAAGCTAAAGACAGCGAATGCGTCATATTCCGTGGCACAGGGGATGGACGCGGGGGGTCGTCGCCTGTAAGGTGATAGGGGTATAAACAAGATAAAGAGATAAGATAAAAAACTATAAAAAGGCGGGAGCTTATGAGGGGGGGAATAGGGGGGGGGGGGTGGAGACAGGTCTTAAATAAAAGAAAAGGGGGGCAATTTCTTTAAAAATCAATGATTATACGGCGACCACTCTTTTTTTTATTTATATTTTTTTTTTTTTTTTTTTTTACAGCCTCAGTTGTGCTCTTTTATTGTTTGTTAATAATTATGTAAGGCTTTTTCGTTTTTTTTTGTTCTTTGCTTTTTGCTTTTTTTTTTTTTTTCTTTTTTTTTTTTTTTTTTTTTTTTTTTTTTTTTTTTTTTTTTTTTGTTTTTTCTTTTTATTTTTTTTTTTTTTTTTTTTTGTGTTGTTACAGAAATGGGTGTTCTTTTAGTCGAAGGTTTTTAACTCTATGACAGCTGGAACGAGAAAAAATTGCGGGCGGGTGGAGGGTTACTTTTTTACTTTTAGTGGCGGTAGGGGCGTCACGTGTCGTTCGATATAGTCTAGAACTTAACGGTAACCGACGAGGTAGACGTTTAAGCTCTTTTTTACTGTTGATCTTTTTACTCTCTTTATATTCTACTCTTAAAAACATTATATTTTATATTTACTCAATTAATTTTTTTTTTAAAAAAACACTAAACTAATCTTTTTTAACATATTATATTTTAATACGGCTCTCTCGCTCTAAGTCCAAAAATCTTCTCTTTATAAAATATACTTTATTTCTTTATAAATAAATCTTTTATTAATCCCTATCCTTAACAACCTAAAAAAAGAAAATATACTAAATTTCTTCGAAAATATTTTCTCTTATTAATCAGTGAAAAATAATCATACTCACCCCCCCAATTGGCGTGAAGTGGCAATGAACCAATATCGACCTCCTTCAAACCCATAAATCCCATCTCAATCAACATGCAGTATCTTCAAATCTGCCTTTTTCTTTTTTTCGCAACAAATTTCTTTCCTCATTTACCTTTCTTTTTCCTCAACATCACAAAATGTATCTTAAGAACAAAAAAGTCTAGCGTCACTCCTTTTCCTTTTCTTGAAATTTATATCTTAATATTGTTTCTCATATTATCTCGGCAGAAAGCACATTCCCTCTTTGCTCCAGGGCAGTTCGCGTCGGCACTAGGGCCCCATCGAGTTAGGTCGGTTAGTTGTTGGGTTACTAACTCCAATCTTCTCTTGTCCCCCAATAACCAGACGCGCCGCTCCAGCCTTAAACAACCCCTTCCTCTCCTTTCTGCTACCCCTCTCATTTTTTGTAAAAAAAATAAAACACTTACTCTCTTTTTACCTCTTTCTTCGCCTAAGCCCGTCTCTGACTCCTTAATTGCCCTCTTTTCTTTTATCTTTACAGCTCTTTTTAAAAAAAACTCCAAATCTTGACTCGGCCTTCACCAAACACATCATTATATCTTTTTAAAACTTCTCCCTCCATTATCTTTTTTTTTTTCTTTCACTTTCTTCCTAACTCTTTTTTTTCTCTTTTAATAATTCATTTTGCGGGTTTTTTTATATATTAATTTTTTGTGTGTCCTTTGTTTCGTCTTTTTTTCTTTTCTGAATTAAATTGCCTTAGACCCTTCGCGCGCCTTCAACATTAACTTCCTGGCGCTAACGCCGACGGCCGCGCTCTCGGGCCTAACTCTTCCCGCCCTGCCGCTCCTTTTAAATAAAAAACAAACCGTCGGTACATAACAGTAAAACGGGAGTTTATATTTCTGGTCCTGTTTTTTTTCCTCCCAAACCACTATTTTGAACACTATTCGCTTTTTTTTTTTGGTGCAGCGGGCGCCTCTGTTCGCCTCACAGTTTCTCATCTTTTGCGCCCTACGTTCTGCACTTTGCTTTTGTTTGCGCTGCTACGCTTCGTCAAGGTTTGCCGCGGAGCCTCAGCTTCCCGCTCGTGCCTCGCCTCTTCTTTTTTTGGGCTTCCTTCGCGCATTTGCTTTTATCTGCTTCCACGCGACCCCCCCTATCCGACCATCCCTCCACACCCAGCTCCGCACGTCCCATCTCCCTTTAAACACGGCACAACCCTCCCCACGCAGTCAACCATCCCCTCGCATTGCGCCGCTCCACCGCCCCCCACCCTCACCACCCTAGACTCGCAAGCCCATCCACACAACCCGCCTCCGCCCCAACCCCCACGTGAAACCACCTCAACTAGCCCTGCAAACCTCCCCCTTCCTTGCAATTTTGAAAACTTCGTCTTCAGCAACCCAAAAACCATTTCACCAATGTTCTGCACTCTTGCTTCCCCTCTGCTCTCAGCTCGTCTCCGCTCCTTTCCGCCGTCTCCCCCTTTCGCTGCCTGGCTTGCCGCGGCCGCTTACTTAACTAACACTCAAACCTAACCCCACTATCCCCCCTACCCCCTCCTCCTCCGCAACCTCGCTCCGCGAAGCCCTCCTCCACCCGCCTCGCCACCTAAGCCCTCAAACCCCGCGCGCCCATCATACTTCCCCAAACTACCTCTCCTCTGGCAACCCACTCCGATCGCCATACCTCCCCTCCGCTCCTCGGCTATAGGCTGATCCTTCCAGCACACACTCAACACGTACCCTACGACCCCCCGGCCCTCCCAGCTCAACCCGCACCCCTGCTCAGTCGCACGCGCTCCGCAGAATCCCTCCTCCCTCCTACGCTCCTTTTGACCAACAACCCCCTCAGCCTCATACTCCCTCCTCTTTCTTGGCTGCTTCCTCTTTTTTTTTTTCTTTTCCCTCTTTTTTTTTTTTTTTTTTTTTTTTTTTTTTTTTCTCCCTTCTTGTATTAAGCTTTCCCAAATACCACCCTGGTTGGGATTAGAGGAAATTTTACTATTCATACGTTTCACAAAAACCTCGCCAATCCGAACGGATTGGCATAACATATTTTTCAGCTGGGTATGTAATATTCGGTTCACCCGAACTTAGACTTTTTAATAGTTGGTTTGAATTTAAACTATACATCGAAAATTATATTTCTCAAGTGTTTGTACTAAAATTAGAACCAATATATCCTTGAGGTTGTCTAAATCTATTTAGTTTTTTTTAAGTGGTATAGAAAAGCTTAAAATGAGTAGTGCATTTTTGCAAGGTTTAAAAAATAAACTAAAATGTTTGACCGTGTATATTTTTGTAATTACATAGCTACGTACTTAACATATGTGACCCGGTCTATGAAAAGGTGGCTTATGACTAAAAAAAAGAAGAGCACAAACGTCCTGAAGAAATGCATTGTTTATCTTTAACAGCTGTTTCTCGCAATTTCTTTTTTGAGTCATAAGCCACCTTTTCATAGACCGGGTTACATATAGTTTTACTTGCTTAATTGTTCTTTCAATATTTTGTTTACTAGTTTTCCATATAACAAATCTTAATAGCAAATTCATGTTAATCCTAATTACGTTAAGCTTACATTTTATTAATTATTTTTATTATAACATTTAGTCTTTATGGTATTTATTTTTTTTTGAAACAAATGAAGTTTGCATCATTAGCTTTTAGTTTCAACATTTCCTTCCTTCTTCCAAACTTCCTACCCTTTAATTATGTTTACATGCATTCAACAACGAACTTTTTTCTTTTAACATACAAATGTGTAAATTGTTTTTGTGTATTTAATTTTGTTTTTACATTACATACATATAACTAAAAAGTTTGTAGTCTCACAAAAGCTGCACCAAGTGTAACTTTATATAGAAATAAAAAAAAATATTTTCTCATTTACCTAACGGTCTCAATATAAATGTACATTTACAACTGCACTAATGTATTTCTAAAAACTATTTTCTTTCTGCTTTTTTTCGCTTTACATCTTTTGCTTATACAACTTCTGTGTTATACAAAGGCTTCCGCATATTTTTTGTGTGTTACTGTGTGTGCCTGCCTATTCATGACCTTGTGTGGCGTTTCGTAGTTCTGTGCTGCACATTTGTCGTTGTTGTTGTTAAAAACCTGTGTTGAAAATAAAGAAGTTTAAAAACAATTTTAAAATGGAAATAAAATTTTAATTAAATTGAGTGCTTAGAAGTAAATGAAAGTTTGAACTTGAATTCTAAATGAATGTATGTATGTACTGGTATTAGAATGTAATCATATGTATATTATATGTTTAGAAAATAAAACTGAAAATTTCAAGGTTAAAAAGTTTTGTATACAGAAAAGCTACATATAATAAATTAAAGAAGTTTATTCAAAATAAAACACAAAAATAAAAGGAAGACTTGAAGAACTAATAACGTTATTGAAACCACCTCGAAAGGGCACGCATATTAAACAAATATATGATCTTGTTATTAAAAAATAATAAAATTTTTGTAAACGGTGCTGATTACGAAAACATGTTTTTGAATTTCACTTTTCCATGAGCTAGCTTTTTGGGAGCTGAGTTTTGAACACGCGGAAACATTGCTAATAATACACTGCTGGAAAATCCAAAGTCACTAATAATGTTCTGTTGAGCGTGCTTAAAAATATTCCACACATTTGGATTAAAACATATAGTATACATGTATACCTAATTGCAGTGTAGGGAAAATTTCTAGTTCAAAACTGGTGCACTTCTGTGCTTTTGGAGTCATAGACGTTAGCCCTCTATCTCTTTTACGTGCTTATATACATATATATGTAACTGGCGGATTCACATGGCGATATCCTAAGCGGTGGAAATTGTTCTCGTTGTATTACTTTTCCTATAGCTCCGAACTAGAACTTAGAACTAGTTTGTTTATTGGTACATTCCGATAGTTTCGAACTAACGTAATAATTTAAAGTTGGTACTGTTTCGTTGGTTTGTTGGAGCAGCACAGAAAGTGCGCACAGTTACATGAGGAAAGTTTGCCATCGAAAAGCTGTTCACGAAATAGACAGCTGATGATTACTCCAATCGGCTCTCACATCTGCTCACTGGAGCAATGTTCGTTCTGACGATTTTTGTGTTACTGTGTTGTGACCGAGCAGTGGGAGCATACTTTTCTCTTCATTACATATACTGCCGCTTCTGATACCATGCGTTACAGCAAGTCTGCAAAAATAACTCGCGCGATGAAGCATGCCGCACGGCCTCTGGAAAACAAAAATACGGTGCCTAAAGGGCCACATTGCGTATGGGCGCGACAACGCGTTGTTTATTGGAGCGTCGTGAGGCGTAGGTGAAGATAGACGCCTATTTAGAAGGAAAAAACATGAGGCAGAACGGCGTGAGTGCGAGGAGCTTCAAAAGCTGTTGACACGAATATTGCCCGGAAATTCTAACAAAAATACGACGGATGATGGAAGGTTTTAGGACCGGGCAGATTACTGCAGAAATGATAATGGTGATGCCAGGGTGTGCTTAATTGGGGGAAATTAACCACGCCCATTACCGCGGAATTATTATGCTCATTATCCATTATAAGATCCTATTTAGCGTACTGTGTGAAAGACTGAAGCCCGTAATCAACGAACTGATTGGACCTTATCAGTGCGGCTTCAGGCCTGATAAATCTACTATCGACCAGGTCTTAACGATGTGCCAAATCCTGAAAAAGATTTATGATAAGAGATTCGACACTCTTCATCTTTTTGTCAACTTCAAATCAATGTTTGACAGTGTAAAAATAAGTTGACTGCATGGAGATATGTCTCAGTTTCAGTTTCCTGCAAAGCTGATAAGGATTTGCCTTTCGAAACCAAGGAGGCTTCAGACAATCCGTGTCCCTGTCGTGCGATTTCTTCAACCTAATGCTGCAGAACTAAACTGTGATGGCACAATCTATTACAAGCGCATACTGATGATATTGAGATCATTGGCCTAGCAAACCCGACGTGAATTCAGCCTTCTCTGGATTAGATAACAAGCAGAAAAGTGGGCTTGCTGTAAACGAGGACATCAAAGCAAAAATCGGCGTATGCGCTTTGGCAGCCACGTCTTGTTGACGGATATAAATTGGAGACTGTGAAGGACGTCGCCTATCTGGAAACCAGCATTAACAAAGGCGAAAACAACAACATTTCGATTAGGTAGCAATTAAAAATCAAAAACTCTCTCGATGAACAAAAAAATACCATCTACAAGTCCCTCATCATACTTGTCCTGATGTATGGTCCAGTCCGTGATGCCGACGGCGATTATCTACAAGTAGGCATATTGAAATGATGAGCTGGTTTCGACGGCTAGGTCTTGTTATGTGAATGGATGAAGACTGTCTGTCCAAGAAAGTATTTCAGTGGACAGCGCAGTTTGAGAGCAGAGGAAGGGGAGACCTCTACCGAGTTGGGAGAGGCAGGTGAAGGAATACTGGACCTCCCTCGGTGCTCCCGATTATCGTCAGTAATCGAGAAATAGTGATAGCTGGATAAGCATTTTTTCTTTTCAGTGTACTATGCCACTATAAAACAAAAAAAAACCGCTCAAATTTGCAACCGAAAAAGTTGTATAAATGGTGCAAAATAAAAATGAATGTGTGTACATATGTGTTTTAACAGCGTTAGCTGATTTATTTTAAATTTTCATTCTAGGTTTTTGGGGTTATTGGATGGGGTGTTTGGAGAAATTAGTGAAATATTACCCCATCCCGAAAAACCCCTATATCAGAAAGCTTTGGAAAACCCTTTCTTAGGAATTTGCTTTAAGAACGCCCTCCTTCTGAGTTTCGTTCGTAAACAACTTATCTCAAAATTTGTACCAAAAAGGCCATATCTGAGTACAAATGCAATACATTATGACGTGAGAGAGGGCTTTTACGAAGACATTCTATAGATAGGGTGATCTTTAATTCTGAGATAGGTCGTTTTTGAAAAAAATTCTGCGATTGGACTTTATATTATGAGATGGGTCCTTTTTGAAACAGAAGTCGTGACGAAGTCGGGTGCGGGACAAAAGGTCAACGGTCAAATGGTCAATTGACGTTATGACCACTTGAAATAGCCATAAGATCAATTGGCCTTGTGACCAATGCAAATGGTCATAAGGTCAATTGACTTTATTACCTCTATTAATTTGACTTTATGGCCATTTAGGAGGCAAAGACAAGATATTGTTTTGTTTTTTTGTTTGCGTTGCCACAGTGCGTAGAATTGATGTATACTGGAAGGATTTTACTCCGTCAATCTTTGTCAAATTTGGTTTGGAGACAAAAGTGATCAATCGTAGCTCACTCTCTTTAGCGATTATTCGATGATTTTTTGCAGGGTTACTACATATATTCAATTAAATAATCCTACATACATAAATACGTACGCACGATTTTACTTGTAAATAAATTTCATGTAAATTTTTCCGGTTTTCATGTCTTCATGATTGTGTCTCTTACATTCATTATCAAAACGCATTGACTTTATATTACTTAAGTCTTGAGAGCACAGACCCACACACATATACAAGAATACATTAAAATGCATACACTTATTACTTGATTGTTTAAAAAATTGCATTTAAACTCTTCGTTGCAAAATTTGCATTCATTTTTTGTTTTTATCCTCATTAGCATACATACAAACACACATTCTGACAACTACATACACACTTGGCATTTCAACTGATTATAATAAATTTTACGCCTTTTTATTAATTATACTTTTTCTTTTTATTGTTTACTTTTTGTCTGCAGTAATTTTTATGTGGGAGTTTGTATGTAAATGCGTTTTTCAATATCATTATCATGCATTGTTGTAAAGTAATTTTTGTATTTATAGTAATTGAATGTTATACTTCATAACTACTTAGTTATGCATTAAGTTATTTACAAATTTGGTTGCACATTAAAACTAATTTCGTTGAGCTTGAAAACTTTACACTAATGGGTTAAGACTTAAACCTCCGACGAGATTTTAGGCCGAGCTTGTCTTCCAATTTGCGTCGTGCTCCTTTTAATTTTTCCTACAAATTGGAGGACGGAACCTACATGTTTTACGCCGACTTCGAATGGCATCTAAATGCAACTGAGTTTTCACTGAGAAGCTTTTCATGGCAGAAATACAATCGAAGTGCTTGCCTCACTGCCGATGGTCGAACACGCTGAAAAAATGTTTTTTACTAATAGAACCAACTTATTTATAAATTTTTGTTGTTTATTTACGCAGGACCTTCGTTGTGGCAGGCGTAGCATGTCACCGCCAAAGCTAAAAGAAAAGAGAATATAATTGACAGCGAAAATGACTTTAGTGTGATGAAATCAAAGTGTATTTAACATAATGTGATGGACTTGGACAGTTATCTCATTAAGAACAGGACTATAATGTCAAAAAGAAAAAAATGTTAACCTTTTCAGAAAATCGTTCAAAATTTTTAAATTTCAGAAAGAGGGCTTTTATTTTTTTATAAAACACCATCATTTGCTATAAGAACACGCCAAGAAGAGTGGGGTACATACAGAGCTGGGTAAATTAAATTCCATTACATTCCTCAGTAGTTGGAAAAAGTAATCAATTCCTGTTCTGCGCAGCAAAATAATTGATTACATTTCAATTCCCATATCAAAATAAACAAAAAATACTTTGCGCCATTGTAATTTCTTTCCCAGTATTTTCGAAAGGAATAAGAAATGTAATCGAAATTTCTTTCAATTACATGACAAGGAGTGGAAAAAGTACTTATGAATTTCCCATTCCATTCCTCAAAGGAGTTGGGAAAGTAATTGAAAAACAACAAGTTAATCCGTGTATAAAAACTTACTCCAGTTGATGTGGGTGACTTTTCGCGCACACTTTTCATTATTTCATAAGATTTTTTTGTGAGTGGTAACTGAAGGCATTTGGACACAACAATGAGTATCAAATTATATCCTCTTTATGTTCCCAGCTAAGTAAGGGCATCTTCTTTCCTTTCTTCTGCTATCAAAGGGTGGTTGCTATAGGAATACAGTATACATTTTAATTTTAATTTTATTTGATACATTCAGCTGGCATAACATAAACACCAGGAATGCTCCGCAAAACTTTTTTCTCGTATATTCCTGGGAACCTCTTTTCAGCTCTTGATACTTGGATAGCATCCATAGTTGCCTGCTATAAACCATATTGTAATAAATAATATTACAGCAGACAATGGAAGAGAGTCGTTCGTATAAAACCTCAGAAGCGTTTGAAATGAAGTGTAATTAAGGTATAGCGGCACTAGATGCAGTTACATTTGTCAATGCCAAAAGCATCTTTACATTTAAAAGTTTGCGTAAGAAATGACGCATCGTTTTAAAAATGTTTCGCATTTTTGTTTGGAAAGTTTCATGGTCAGATATTCTACTGCGCCTTATTGTTTCTAAGTCGGGATATTTGCTTTTCCACCTCCTCGCAATTCGAGGTTTGTCCTTGTACCTTGGACATGCCAATGCTAAGACACCTTGCCGCTAACAGCGTAAGCTACCTGACGCACGTTTTCAAGCCTGGGAAATCGGCTAACGAAGGTGAGTCATAACGAGCGATATCACTCATTTCGCCAGTAGCGAAGACATTGGAAACCCTACTGCTCCCTCAGTTTTCTACGAATCTTTGCCTAGCCACTCAGCATGGCTCCCGCAAAATGCATAGCACTACCAGCGCTGTCAAAAGCTTTTTACACAGTCCACCACGGCGCTTTACTCCAAGTTATAGAAGCTTCAACCTTTCCTCTTTGTATAAAAGATGGACGGCAAATTATCTGAACCTACCCGACCAAATCTACGGCCACTCTGTTTATGATGTGGAATATTGGACGTTCACGTCGATGGTATTACGCTGCCGGCTGTCAGTCATCCAAAGATCTTAGGGGTAACATTCGGTAACACTTTCAGCTTCAAGGCGTATGCCATCGAAATTGTATCTAAAGTATAAAGCCGCAACAAAATCCTTAAGTTGCTTGCCGGCAGCACTAGGGAAAAAGATAAAGAAACGTTGCTAGCCACGTATAAAGCAATTGGCCGGCCGCTCAACAGCAAATCTAAACTACGATGATAAAATCTTACCATACCTGTCCTTATTTATGCGAGGAGAAATGAAATGCCAATCATAGAAGACAGTGCTTATGTTGTACAAAAGTTTTCTTATGGTCCAAGGAGTTACTATGACCTCATAAAATTACCGCTTGAATAGTAAAAATATTTTTACACTAAGAATTTTTCAATTACAATTTTATATATTGGTTTCCGATCGGTTTGATTGATTTTCGTATATTTTTGGTAAGCTTTTCCGATCTATTCTGAACTAGTGCAAATAAAACATTTATTCACCTTACAGCTCGACGTTTCGCCAAATTCTGTACAGAATTGCTCCAGAAGAAGCCAAGAAATTTGGCGAAACGTCGAGCTGTAAGGTGAAATAAATTGTTTTATTTGCACTAGTTCAGAATTTTCAATTACTTTTGCAATTCCTTTGAGGAAATTATTAATTGGGAAATTATTAATTACTTTTGGCATTACTTGTAATGTAATTCGAAAATTTTCGATTTCAAGTACATGTAATGTGGAATTGACGGTAATTGAATACCTAAAGTAATCATTACTACCCAGCTCTGACAACGCACCATAAATATGCAAATTTGATTAAAATTGTACCTGTAAGTTACTTAATTTAGATAAGTGGGTGTGCTCGTCAACCGATTTTATTCAAATCTAGATAACAAGAAAATAAATTATTCTAAGCTGCACATGATCTCAACGTTTTGTTATTGTTGTGTAGTCATAAAGACATCTCTCGAAAATTTTGGGGAGTGTTGTCGATGCTGATGGTCCATTGCCGAACACATATCCGGTATGCTTCGGTAAATAGTCACCATTAAGGTACTAGCCCGACCATCTCGGGAACAATTTAATATGACCACATTGAACCTTCTAGGTCATCCTGCCCCCACTCCCTAGTTCCATGAAGAACTTGGGGTCGCCAGAGCCTCGCCTGCTAAAGAAACTGGATTCGCCACTGGATGATGAGGTTGACAATTGCGCTGGCAACCCGTTGAATTCCATGATTTCAAAGTGTTTTGGTTAATTGCTTTCGATAATTTTACATTTTTTATAACTAAATGTAGACGGGGCTCAACCTTTTACTAAATGTTTACGATTCTATTAATTAGTTTAGTTATAAAGTCACTCTACTCGCTAAGTTTCACCATTCTACCAGTAATTCACAATGCATTGTTCAAGTTCTTCCATAATTCGAAATTTTCCATAACGAATAAGTGGGCGTGGTGATAGTTCGATTTCGTCCATTTTCAATACTTATTCACTCTGGGTAGAGATAAGCTAGAAGACAAATTTAAGTTATAGTGTCGGCACAATCAAAGCCTTTTCGTGCTGATAATTTTAATATCAGGGGAATCTAAATCTATCTCCTTTATGTGATTACCTACAACCGTTATCCAATCAAAGTTACTATACTCTTGTGTACAAGTAAACGCTGTGCATACAAATTTTCTAGACCCGACCACAATAAAATTTATCTAGGCCAATATAGTTAGAGTTACTAATAATTTGAAAGTAATTTTTATCGTGGTTGGGACCCTACGTAGTCTTGCAAGAACATCCAAAAATTCCAATTTATTTTAAGAAGATTATGGGTAGTAAGGTTGTTTTATTTGAAGAAATGCAAACTCGATTTCTATATACCTATAGAAACCGCACTCATTTAATTTTACGAATATGGTGCGAGAGTACTCACCATTAGGGAGAGAAATGAAATACTGAACAAACAGCTTCTGTTGAATACCCAGAAACCTGGGCATCCCAACAGACATCTGATTGAAGATGCCACACCTCCCAGGGGCTTCAGAGGTCCTCTCCGTAAGCATTATGAGGAAATACGGTACCTGAGAACATAGCCGTATGACGCAAAAAAATTTGTGATCGGACGTGCCTATTGGGGGCTTCCCCAACTGCTACAACAACAATATGTGTAAGATGAACAGGCATTTAATTTCATAACAAATTAAGGCCTCATTAACGCTTAGAACACGATCTTGTTTATGTCAACTTACTGAAGTTCGAGAAGTGTTGTTGCTCAAAATTTATTGCACTGCTCCCAACTATAGATTTGTGACAGATTTCAGACTGCTGAAAACAAATACAACTAATTAATTGCACGATTTGTACACATCAAAAAAATATAGAGCTCTTTAATAAGAAATTTCTATGGAAATGTTGTTTTTAGAAGTTTTGGTCGTTCTTATTAATTTGGTGTTTAGAATTTTGGCACACACTTGTTTAACTCTAACTGGAACTGAGAATTATTTTTTATAGAACAAATTAGCAGTTTGGAAACAAATAATACTAATTAAATACACGCTTTGTAGATTTCATGAAAATTCTAAGAAAATTTTATTTTTAGAAGTTTTATAAACCTTTTGTTGTTCTAGTAATCTAATATATAAAATTCTTCTGTCACGGTTTTAGAGGCTTAACTCCTCCGAAACGGCAGAACCGATTCTCATAAAATTTTGTGAGCATATTGGGTAGGTCTGAGGATCGGCCAACGTCTACCTTTTTTTCGCTACGTGCCTAGGGTCTTGAGATCAAAACGTGGACCCGGGTACCCCTAGAATGAGTTTATACAATATGGATATCAAATGAAAGCTGTTGATGAGTGCTATAGTACAGGATAATTTTCATACCCCTGCGTGACTAGGGTCTCGAGATATAGGCCAAAACGTGGACCCGGGTACCCCTAGAATGTGTTTATACAATATGGATATCAACTGAAAGCTGTTGATGAGTGCTATAGTACAGGATAATTTTCATGCACTGGGAGGCTAGGGTCTCGAGATATAGCCCAAAACGTGGACACGGGTACCCCTAGAATGTGTTTATACAATATGGATATCAATTGAAAGCTGTTGATGAGTGCTATAGTACAGGAAAATTTTCATACAACTGGGAGGGTAGGGTCTCGAGATATAGCCCAAAACGTGGACCCGGGTACCCCTAGAATGTGTTTATACAATATGGATATAAAATGAAAGCTGTTGATGAGTGCTATAGTACAGGATAATTTTCATACAACTGGGAGGCTGTATCGAGATATAGCCCAAAACGTGGACCCGGATACACATAGAATGTGTTTTTATATTATGGGTATCAAATTGAAGCTGTTGATGTATGCTTTAGTACAGAGTAAGTTTTACACCGCTGGGTGACTACGGTCTCGAGATATAGGCCAAAACATGGACCCGGATACCCCTAGAATGTGTGTGTATTATGGATATCAAATGAAAGCTGTTGCTGAGAGCTTTAAAGTAATTTTCATTGTGATATTCGATTTAGTCGCATCAACCTGGCAAAACTGATAAATATGCATGCGAAGCCAAAATAAAGACATGAACTAATAATACCCGCATACCTATTTACACGTCCTATTCGATTTGACTGAAATTTGGTATATAAATTTGCCTATATTATTATTTACGATGCTTTTTTTCCGGGAAGTATGACCACGAGACTGGACTGGGACTGGCACATACCACGACGCAGATGAAGAAGAAGGAGAAAAACTTGAGAGAAAAGAAAAGAGAGAAGGAGGCTGATAAAGAGATAGAATTAGACGAAGATGGAGATGAAGCGAAAAAGACGGAGGGAGGAGTGAAAAAAAAGATTAGGAAAAAGTGTAGAGGGGTAGGGCAGAGTTAGACGGAAAAAGCTTATTAAAGAGTATGCAGATAGGCCAAATTTAGGGCAGAACAACGTCTGCCGGGTCTGCTAGTTGGATGTTTAAAATTTAGGTATCAAGAAATAAAAAAAAATTTGGAACACACTTTCATCCAAAAACTTAAGCTAAAATGGGCCGAGTGTTGTATAACTCTAACTGGAATTGAGAAGTATTTTTATTGTGTATAATTCCTTAAATCTGAGGGAAAAGTTATTGTTTGTTTTTTATTCATACGACCCACGCTTGCATGTTACGCGTCCCCGATATGGTCGCCAAGCCTAAGGGTTACTGGAAGAAAATACAGGCGTGCCAAAACACTACTCTCAGAATTGCTACGAGCTATCTTCTTATGTCCCCAGAACACCACCTACACAGTGAGGCGAGGGTACTCCCCATTATGGAGAGAAATGAAATGCTACACAAACAGTTTCTGTTGAATACCCAGAAACCTGGGTTCCAACAGACATCTGCCTGAAGAGGCCACACCTTACACGGACTTAAAAAATCATCACGGCAAGCATTGTGAGGAAATACGGCAGCATGAGAACACGGCCGTATGTAGACGAAACACACAAACAGGTCCTCAGTGATATCCACAAAAGCGTCGGGCCCAGCCGCATAGTGAGGTTTTCTTGCGCCCGGGGCAAACAATTTTTTGGCAGTTGATTATTTTCTTTAAAAGTAATTTAATGATTACTTGCCATTATTTTCTATTTTTATTGATTACTTTCCAATTGATTTACAAATAAATAATTGTTTTTTACTATTAATGAAAAAACATTTTTGATTATTTCGATTATCTACGATTTTTTTAATGATTTTTTAATTATTTTTCCGGTTTGTTGAAAGAAAAATTGATTACTTTTAATTTTTTTTCAATAATCGTAAAAATCAATTTGTAATTGCTTTTTTCGGAAAACAATTGAAATAATCATTGGCCATTAAAATAGGCATCTAGTTAATTGATTACTAATGCTAATTCAAATTTAACAGGTATGAATTATAATACATTAGTAAACCTTATATCTATGTATGTGCAAATTTTCCTTGCCTTTGATGAAGCAAATATATCAATGATAACATCAAAATTATCATTTAAAATTTTTCTTTTCCAAACTTAAAAATGTTATGTCACTTAGGCGACCTTGCGCCATCAAAATCCGTTTTAATTTGCTGAATGAACGTTCGTAGCCATTCGTAAGATTGGAAAAACATCTTCTCCATACGAAATTATAACAGTAAGTAATTCTAACGGAGTTTCAAGTTCAATTTCTTTTCTACTGCCAGTGATATTTGCAGAAATCAGTTATAATAAAAATACAAATTATCCAGGAAGTTCTGCTTTGCGGACCATTTGGCGCCCCCAGTGAGTAGCGCCCGGGACAAGATGCCTCCCGTCACTACGCCACTGCTTGGATCTATATGTCAGTAATCGTCCGATGACCCCGTTTTAAAGATAAATACCCTGAACTCGAAGAAGAGAACAGCATTCTCCCTAGGGAGACGCGTGTCACTTTAGCTCAACTTCGATCTGGTTACTGTAAAAGGTTAAACCCTTACATACTTAGAATCAACCCCGACATACAAGATGCATGTCCTGCTTGCAATGTCCCCACCTCACACCAACCATTTCTTTAATTGCAATGTGGAACCAACGCCTCTAACACCCTCTCATTATGGTCCACCCCTGTTGAAATTGCAAGTTTCTTTGGACTCCCGTTAGAGGATATTGATCAAAATTTGTGATCGGTCGCGCCTATTGAACGGGGGCGAAGCACTGCTACAACAACAACAATATTTGTAAGATGAACAGGCATTTAAATTCATTACAAACTAAGGCCTCATTAACACTTAGAACACGATTTTGATTATGTCAGCCCACTTAAGTTCGAGAAGTGTTGTTGCTCAAAATTTATTGCACTGCTCCCAAATCTGATTTTGTGACAGTGTACGAAAGTACACATTAGCAGTAGGGCTGGGGACTATCCGCATATTCGAACATCCGGATATCCGTTGACACGGATAAAATCCGGACGGCATGGATATCCGGTTAATATTCGTTTGCGAAGATCCGGTTAATAACCGTATTTCTGGATATCCAGTGAAGCAACAAATTGATGTACCATACATGTTATTTAACATTAATAACAATAAATTGTGGGACATTTAAATCAATTAACAGCGTTTTTTCACAATATAAACATATGGCACTGTTCTTATTTTCACTTGTTTGTAAAATTATATCTTTTTTAATTTTGACGTTAATTTAATAATCTACAAATATATTTTGTGAATAAATTTTCGATGTTTGCTTCGTTCAATTCTGATATGCAGATATTCAACTTATATATTCCAGTATCCGGACATAGGGATATCCGGATTTTCCGTTACGTATCCGGATAGCCGGATTTTTTGCTTACCTATCCGGTTATTCGAATATCCGACCATCCGGATAGTTGAAAAATCCGGATGCGGTTCACAGCCCTATTAGCAGTTTGGAAACAAATAAAACTAATTAAGTACACGCTTTGTACACACCATAAAAATATAATAGAAATTTCTAAGAAAATGTTATTTCTAGAAGTTTTGTTGTTTAGAATTTTGGCACACACTGGAACTGAGAAGTATATTTTATAGAAAAAAATAAGCAGTTTGGAAACAAATAATACTAATTAAGTACACGTGTTGTATATTTCATAAAAAGTTTAAGAAAAGGTTATCTTAGAAGTTTTATAAACTTTTTGTTGTTCTAGTAATTGGATGTTTAAAATTTAGGTATCAAGGATATATATTTGGAACACACTTTCACCCGAAAAACTTAAGCTAAAATGGGCCGAATGTTTGTATAATTCTAACTGAAATTGAGAAGTATTTTTATTGTGTCTAATTCCTAAAATCTGAGGGAAAGGTTATTGTTTGTTTTTATTCACACGACCCACGCTTGCATGTTACGCGTCTCCGATATGGCCGCCAAGCCTAAGGGTTACTGAAAGAAAATACAGGCTTGCCAAAACACTGCTCTCAGAATCGCTACGGGCTATCTTCTTATGTCCCCAGAACACCAGCTACACAGTGAGGCGAGGGTACTCTCCATTATGGAGAGAAATGAAATGCTGCACAAACATTTCTGTTGAATACCCAGAAACCTGGGTCCCCAAGAGCATCTGCTTGAAGAGGCCCCACCTCACAGGGGTTTAAGAAATCATCACCGCAGCATTATGAGGAACACGGTACATGAGAAACACGGTCGTATGTAGAAGAAAAACACAAACAGGTCCACAGTGATATCCACAAAAAGGCGTCGGAAGATAAATACCTGAGCTCGCAGAAGAGAAAAGCATTCTCCCTAGAGAGACGCGTGTCACTCTAGCTGAACTTCGATCTGGTTACTGTAAAAGGTTAAACTCCTACATACTTAGAATCAACCCCGACATACAAAATGCATGTCCTGCTTGCAATGTCCCCGCCTGACACCAACCATCTCTTTAATTGCAATTTAGAACCAATGCCTCCACCACCCCTGTTCAAATTGCAAGTTTTCTTTGGACTGCTTTAGAGGGTATTGATGAAAATAAGTGCACGCTTTGTACATTTCATAAAAATTCTAGCAAAAGGTTATTTTTATAAGTTTTATAAACCTTTTATTGTTCTTATTAATTGGATGTTTAGAATTTTGACACACGTTTTCGGTGAAGCTTAAGGTAAAATGGGCCGAATGTTGTATAACTCTAACTGAAATTGAGAAGTATTTTATTGTGTCTAAATCCTAAAATCTGAGGGAAGAGTTATTGTTTATTTTTTCTTCTCACGACGCAATTGTGTATAAATAGCGGCCACAAAATTTAACTTCCTTCACTTTACACTTAAAAACCGGTGGAATTAGTCTTAAACTAAATGAATTCACACAATCATTTAGCACTCCTGTTTGTCATGGTTAGCTGCCATTTCTTGTCTTATACGAATCGGAATTTCGGCGTTGATTGGGATATCGCGCTGAGCCCGTATTTGGTAGCAGTAAATTATACGGTGAGAATGACTGCGCTGGTTCATTAATTACTTTGGAGTGGGTGGTTACAGTTGCGCATTGCTTGATTGATAAACATGCGAATCTCTTCACTATTATAGCTGGTGTCACCGATATTCGTCATTTCGGCGTAACTGGACAAAGTCGTGCTGTGGAGAATACATATCATCCATGTGAATTTAGCTTCCAAAACAGGAACTATGGATATAGGCATGATTAAAGTGATTCAAAGCTTTACACGGAGCAGTACAGTAAACAGTACAGCGAAACTACAGTACCCGAATGCGAAGAAATTGGAGTTAGTGGATGGGGTTTTACGACAAAAAATGGAAATCCTTCGCCTACACTCAAAAGTACTAGTTAAGTGTAACATCATTCGACCAATGTGCGAGACGTTATCGTGGGATAAGGGAAACTTTAACAGAAACAATGATTTGTGCTGCAGGTCGTGGAACTGATACATGCAACAGAGATTCTGGGGCACGGGCGTTGTGGGTGGCAAACTATGTGCGGTCACATCACATAATAAGGAATGTAACGACCCCCCATTATCCGACTATATTTACAAATATAGCCTAATATCAGCCTTCTTAATATCGCATATAAGGTCCTTTCAAGTGTATTGTGCGAAAGATTGAAGCCCACCGTGACCGGCTGATTGGACCTTATCAGTGCGGCTTCAGACCAGGTAAATCTACCATCGACCAGATTTTCACAATGCGCCAAATCTTGGAAAAAAAACCCATGAAAGAGAATCGACACACATCACCTCTTCGTCGACTTTAAGCCGCCTTCGACAGCACGAAAAGGAGCTGCCTATATGCCGCTATGTCTGAATTTGGTTTCCCCGCAAAACTTATACGGCTGTGCAAAATGACGTTGAGCAACACCATCAGCTCAGTCAGAATTGGGAAGGACCTCTCCGAGCCGTTCGAAACTAAACGAGGTTTCAGACAGGGTGACCCCCTATCGTGCGATTTCTTTAATTTGATGCTGGTGAAAATTATACTAGCTGCAGAACTTAACCGCACTGGAACAATATACTATAAAAGCGTGCAATTACTGGCATATGCTGATGACATTGATATCATCGGCCTAAACACCCGCGCTGTTAGTTCTGCTTACTCTAAGCTGGAAAAAGAGCGGTAAAGATGGGTTTGATGGTGAATGAGGACAAAACGAAGTACCTGCTGTCATCGAGCAAAGAGTCAGCGCATATGCGCCTTGGCAACCACGCTACTGTTGGCAGCCATAATTTCGAAATAGTAAAAGACTTCGTTTATTTGGGAACCAGCATCAACACTAGCAACAACATCAGCACTGAAATCCAGCGAAGAATCAATCTTGCCAATAAATGCTACTTTGGACTAGGTAGGCAATTGAAAAGTAAAGTCTTCTCTCGGCGAACGAAAATCATACTCTACAAGTCACTTAGTACCCTCCTGCTATATGGGGCAGAAGCATGGACCATGACAACAGCAGATGAAGCGGCTTTGGGAGTGTTCGAGAGAAAAGTTCTTCGAAAGATTTATGGACCTCTACGCGTTGGCGATGGCGAGTACCGAAGAAGATTTAATGATGAGCTGTACGAGCTATACGCAGACATCAACATAGTCCAGCGAATTAAAACGCAGCGGCTGCGCTGGCTAGGCCATGTTATGCGAATGAAAGATGATGCTCCGGCCAAGAAAGTGTTTCTATCGGAACCCGCCTATGGAAGCAGAGGTAGAGGGCGGCCCCCACTCCGTTGGAAGGACCAGGTGGAAAACGATTTAAACTCCCTTGGTGTGACCAATTGGCGCCGGTTGGCGGAGCGAAGGAGCGACTGGCGCGCCTTGTTGGACGGCCATAACCGTTTAGACGGTTAAGCGCCAATTAAGTAAGTATTTACAAATATAACTAATCCAGATATTCAAGACTTCATACATTTTGTGATGGAAATGATTTGCAAGATGTATAAATCAACAAAGCTAACTCGACTAAACGCCGCATTTCAAAACACATTCTGGCAACTACATATACACATAGCAACTGTATTATAATATATTTAAATGCCTTTTTATTTAATTATAGTTCTTAGTTTTTTTTTATTGTAACTTTTTGTCTGCAGTAATTTTTATGTGGGATTTTGTATGTAAATGCGTTTTTCAATAATATTATCATGCATTGTTGTAAAAAGATTTTTGTATTTATATTATTTGAATGTTATACCTTGTAACTACTTATTTATGCATTAAGTTATTTACAAATTTCGCTGCATATTAAAATTAATTTCGTTGAACTTAAAAATGTTACATTCAATCTGATCAATCGAACAAACTTGTTTCAAAATTTTTGTTGTTTATTTGCCTGGGGCTTGAACCCAGAATCTTCGGTGTGTTAGGCAGTGTATGACACCACCAAAGCTAAAAGAAAAGAAAATATATAATTGATAGCGAAAATGGCTTTAGTGTGATGAAAGCAAAGTGTATTTAACAAAGTGTGATTGATTTTAACACTTTCTCTCATTAAGAACAGGACTACAATGTCAAAAAGGAAAAAAAATCTTAACATTTTCAGAAAATCTTTCAAAATTTTTATATTTCAGAAAGATGACTTTTATTTTTTAATAAAACACCATCATTTGCGAGAACACGCCGAGAACAGTGGGGTACATATACACTTCTAATATTTCGCAGCGTACAAGCGCATGTTATTGCTATATCGATAAGGACACTCCCTGAAGGTGTTACAGAGTGTTAGTGATGTTTATGGCCCTTTTCCAAACATAGATTCAGTACGTTCCGGTACCAAGCACCAGGTACCATTCCGGAACGGTTAAATATGACCACATTGAACCTTCTAAGCAATCGCGCCACCCAACTCTAGTTTTATGATGAGTTTGGGGTCACCAGAGCTTTGCCTGCTAAATATTTGTATGATGCTTTCATATTTGTAACAAGATTCCCGTCAGGTAGGTAGGCTTGACAATTGGGTTGCGGAAGCTGTAAGGCCATAAAGCCTTTTATTGCGCTCATCAATCCGTTGAGTCATCGTAAAATTCCATTTATATAGAAGAAGGTAGAAGTATGAAAAGGAGCACAAAGCATGAAGATTGCAATGCAGGTACATAGCAGAAAGCAAACTAGTCCGTTTTTTCCAAGCTTGCGAACAAAAAGACGAACGCGATGGGAGGAAAGCTTTGAGGTTATTTTAACAAATTCATCTCACCTTTCGAAAATAATTTTAAGGAAACTGGTTCCATCAGTCAGATCTGAGTATTTTCAAACGTGATCCAGGAGCTGATTCCACGCCAATTGAACTGAGTCCTTCACGTTGGGTACAATTAAGCAAAAGGACATATATATTTCCGAATTGGCAACCTAAACAGAAATCCTTTCGAAACCAGTTTTCGAAAAGAATATATGAAACATGGAAGTAAGGCTCGAGGAGGTTAGGTGTAGAAACTAAAAAATCTTAATAAGAAGTTGTCCTGGGGGTGGGAAGATAAGATAAATAATGAGGAAGAGCATACATCTTGGGCAATTAAATACAGAAAATGGCTTAAACGGCTTGCAAATATAACATCAGATATTCAAATGAAACTTGTGTGTTTGGTTTTATTTATATTTTATTATTAATTATTATTATTAATATTTTTCCCCGGGCTCCAGAAAACCTCACCACACCACTGGATGGTAGCGTGCACCGTCTAGCACACCGAAGATCCTGGGTTCACGCCCCGGGCAAAGCAGCATCAACATTTTTTTGTTTCGATTAGAGGAAATTTTTTATAAGCGGGGTGGCCCCTCGGCGGTGTTTGCAAGCACTCCGAGTGTGTTTCTGCCATGAAAAGCTTCTCAGTGAAAATTCATTTGACTTGCAGATGCCGTTCGGAGTCGGCATAAAACAAGTAGGTCCCGTCCCACCAATTTCTAGGTAAAATTAAAAAAGAGCACGACGCAAATTGGAAGAGAAGCTCAGCCTGAAATCTCTTAGGAGGTTATCGCGCCTTACATTTATTATACTCATCGTGCTTTGCCGTGTCGAAAAAAAATTTGATTGAGCCATGTCCGTCCGTCTGTCCGTTAACATGATAACTTGAGTAAATATTGAGATATCTTAACCAAATTTGGTACACAAGCTTATCTGGACCCAGAATAGATTGGTATTGAGAATGAGCGAAATCGGATGATAACCACGCCCACTTTTTATATATATAACATTTTGGAAAACACAAAAAACCTGATTATTTAGTAAATAATACATCTAGAATGTTGAAATTTGACGTGCTGGACTGATATTGAGACGTTTGATAAAAATTTGAAAAAAGTGTTTAAAATGGGCGTGGCACCGCCCACTTGTGATAAAATCAGTTTTACAAATATTATTAATCATAAATCAAAAATCGTTAAACCTATCGCAACAAAATTCGGCAGAGGTTACATTTACTATAAGGAATGCTCTGAAGAAAAATTAACGAAATCGGTTAACGACTACGCCCACTTTTATATAAAAGATTTTTAAAAGGGTTGTAGACGAATAAAATAAGCTATATATTTGTAAAAAAGAGCTTTATATCAATGGTATTTCATTTCCCAATTGGATTTATAACAATAAACAGGAAAAACTCCAAATTAAAAAAAATGGGCGTGGCACCGCCCCTTTTATGACTAAGCAATTTTCTATGCTTCGGGAGCCATAACTCGAAGAAAAATTAACGGATCGTAATAAAATTGGGTACACAAATTTTCCCTATATTAGAAAATATTTCTAGCAAAAATGAACGGGATCGGTTAAAAACCACGGCAACTTAGATATAAAACAAGTTTAAAAGGGTCGTAGACTACAATAATAAGCAATAACTTAACAAAAATAGTTTTGAATCAATCATAGTTCACTTATTAAATTTTACTGTAAGAGGAAATGGGGAAACATTTTTCTTTTAAACGGGCGGTGCCACATGTTATGTAGAAAAGTAATTTATCTGAAATGAAATGTACAATTGAAGCTCACGCTGAGTATATAATGTTTGGTTACACCCGATCTTAGACACCTTTACTTGTTTTTATTTAATATTTTATTTGAAGAAATGTGAACGAAATCGGCGGTGACAGTAGCCCCTGTTGGTGATTTAATCACTCAACGGCGTGTCATACAACTCGTGAATGAGGGTATTGCACTAAGCGCAACCATATGAAAAAGTCGCTGCTCTAGTTGTGCGTTCGGTGTCTGTATTATAAAAACACATTCTAAGGATAGACCTGGTCCACATTTATGTAACCTCTTTTGTCAATTGTTTATACACCCGTGAATATCTCTGGTTAGATATCTATGTAGTATATCGTAAAAAAAACTGTCAGTTGCACCCCTGATATACATACATCTTGGCCTATATATCGGAAAAGGCTTGAGCTATCTCAAGCTTTTCTTAAAGCCCTTATCACCAGCTAAAATTTGGTATCCACATTGTACAATTATACTATGTGAAAGATACCCGGGTCCATATATTAGGTTTTAAGACCCTAGGAATATTAACCTGCATATAAGACCTCTTCTGAAGCAGTTATGTGCAGTACTTTTTGAGTGATATTGGTACAAACATACATACAGAAAGACAGAGAGACAGGAAAAAATTCTAAAAACTGTTATTTAAAACAATGTCTCCACATCAACCTGTTTAAATTTTACTATACGCAGAGAGTATATTTTGTTGTCCTTTCCAAACCTGAAGAAAATTTTTAGGGTAACTCTTTACTTTAGCTCACAACTGCTAAAACTCGTCCAAAAATATTGGGAGAGGTGTCCAAAGACGCGCTTTGGAACCAGAATCACGAATCCGAAAACGGAAATTAAAAATATATACTGCTTTGAACTACTAATTTAAAATTTAGTAATATATAAAGGGCATAACATATTGGTTGATGAAATAGTCTGTAATCGAACTAGTTCAGCCTAGCTAAAAATGTAGAAATTTTTATACTCAACTGAGCATAGCTCACAGAGTATATTAATTTTGTTCGCATAACGGTACTCCGTAACAGCATAAACTAATTGAGATGGATATAGACTTCTATATATCAAAATGATCTGGGCGAAAAAAGAAATTCATTTAGCCATGTCCGTCCGTACGTCCGTCCGTCCGTCTGTCCGTTAACACGATGACTTGAGTAAATTTTGAGGTATCTTAATGTAATTTGGTATGTAAGTTCCTGGGTACTCATTTCAGATCGCTATTTAAAATGAACGAAATCGGACTAAAACCACGCCCACTTTTTCGATATCGAAAATTTCGAAAAATAGAAAAAGTGCGATAATTCATTACCAAAGACTGATAAAGCGATAAAACTTGCCAGACGGGTTGACCTTATGACGCAAAATAGAAAATTAGTAAAATTTTTGACAATGGGAGTGGCACCGCCCACTTTTAAAAGAAGGTAATTTAAAAGTTTTGCAAGCTGTAATTTGGCAGCTGAGTATGTAATGTTCGGTTACACCTGAACTTAGCCTTCCTTATTTGTTTTTGTTTTGGTATGCAAGCTTTGATTTTGCATTAGATGTTTTGGTCACGACGTAATGAAATTTCTACAGCGTATGTTTGTATGTGTTTTTAAGCGTGCAAATAAGCATACCAGAAACAAAAACATTTAAATTTATAACTCTATTTATATTCTATATGCATGCTTGAACTTTCAACTTTTTATGATGTATGTATGTGTGTGCTTGTTTATATAGCTATAGTCCATATTAAATTTGCATTTATTTTTATTTTCGACATTTAAATAACCTTCTGTTGCTACGTTACGCAGTATTAACAATTCAGTTCGTACAGACATACAGACATACACACATTCATTTATCCAATGCGTTGATTTAGTCAATACTTTCATTATTTTTTTGAAATAAGTAGTTATGTTGCATTGTATGGTTAATGATACTGTTGTAGTTTTTGGCTTTGTTATTCCCTCTATGTACGATATGTTTTTCTATTTAAAGTATCTTTAGTTTGTTTTTGTTTGCATATGTTATTTTATGTTTATTTACTACTACGCACTCAATGCACCTAAAATATTTATTTTAATAATAAATAAATTACTTGTCATATAATAATAGAGGAATTTGTTTGCTTTGCAAAATCATACGCTTCAAAAATTTTATTCTTTTTTTTTCACACATCAATTGTGAGCAGATATGGCTGTACATTAGACTGTGCGCTATTTCACCATTTGTTCGTGTCATCTTCGCTTTAAAGCTTTCTTAAATATTCGAATATTTTTACAAGTTGAAGATCACCCTGTTTCGGTTGTCGTTTCAAAATATTCTTGCAATCGATTGCTGACCTGCATCGCAACTTTTTTGTTAAATTCCCATCTCAGAATTTAATCATAAACGTCAAATAAAACTGTTCTTCTTTTCTCATATAGAGTTTTCTGCTATTAGTTACAGGGTTCAGATGGCTGGATGAGTTTATTGGCATGCATACATCTCTAAGAAAAAGGGACAAGCAGCGAGACTTCAATCGAGGATAAATGGGTAGAAACATCAAACCAAATGATAGTAGAAGAGAATTAGCAACTACAAAAACGAAATCGAGTAAAAAGTATCGATTTGCCACTTGCCCCAAGTATTACTCTGCCAATACAAATTTCAAAAGATCAACTAATATATAAACCGAAGAAGCACTATCGGCACAAACTCATATTAGACCTGGCACGCTGTCTGGTAAAAGGAACATATGGGTCAACACTAGAAAGATTTGCAATATTCTATTGACTGATTGAATCTGTTAAGGTCTCCTTAATGTTTTCAACTACATCACCTATTTCCGAACTATCAAAGAAGTATCCCATTTAGGGATGGTACGAGTTGTCATTCTGTTCCGTCTCAGTGCTTTCCACTGACAGATTTAACACTATGATGTTCTACGAAATGACAATTACTGCGATAAGAGGCAGACCTTCAGAATGTATTCCTTACTACTTCAGTCGTAGGAGGTTCTGAAATTATTGCAGCCTTTGATTAATTTATTTTAATACATATAGCGAAGATTTCAGCGCTGTTGGTAGTTGGTACAAGTGGTAGCCTTCCCGACAGGGTTAGTTCTCTTGGAAAACAGGAAGGGCCTTAGCACATAAGATAACGATGACATTAGCTACAGCTAAAGGAGAGGCTAAGTTTGATATCGACTCTGTACTGTCTACCCGACATTATGGTAAGCTGAGGACCGTAATAATTTTTTCAGAGCTCTAGCAAAAGCTGAAGGACTTAATAGTTTTGGCCGACCACCTGCTATCCGCTTCCTTTTGCAAGTGGCAGCCATAACTTTGAAAAACTAAAAGACTTCTTTATTTGGGAACTAGCATAAACACAACTAACAACAACCTTAAAAATCCAGCAAAGAATCACTCTTGCCAATAAGTGCTACTTTAGAATACGAAAATCGAAAAGTAAAGTCCTCTCTCGCCAAACAAAGCTCTTGCTTTAGAAGTCATTTATAGTACCCGTCCAGCTATATGATGAATTAGCGTATGGGGTGAGTTGTTAGACTGTTAAAACCATTTAAACGGCTGCGCGCCAATAAACTAAGTAAGAAAGTACCCACTCCGCCTTTTTAAGCCGAATCGAGGCCAATCTATAAAGGAGTAGAACACAGATGAAGGAAATTTGGATAAAATGAGTACTCCTATGATCCGGGAGCCATCTGATTATTCGGCCCAATCGTAAGCGAGGTTAGGTATTAGATCGGCATCGACCACACCAGTTTTGAACGAACGGATTAAATAACCGCTTGGCTCTCTTAGCAGATGAAAAATTTTGTGATTGTAGTAGCACTGGATAGCATCTCACCCACAGTGTCCCTAACGAGGCCCTTCGCATAGACCTTCCAGGAAAGTTTTCTGCTTAAAAAAATGTATATTTAACCGTATCAGAAACACTACGGATGCACTCATACTTTGTTTCCCATTGCCTGGAGTAACAAGTTGTCACAGGACGCTGCTGATCTCGTCACCACGCTCGGACAGCTCTGCATAAAATTATAAGGAAAGTAAATGCGTTGCGTTTTAATTAATCAGAAGCCGTAATGGGTATGTCCTGTTGCTCGCCATATATAATCCGACGTGGCCCAATATATTGTTCTTTGCATAGAAAAAAATTAAGAAGGTACCCGAATACTGAATTTTGGTTGACACGAATCAATTATTGGTTTTAAGAGCAGTTAAAAATATACTAATTGCGGCAATTTTTTCATAGCCATAGAGTGAAAAATGGTGCTGAAGATGGCACCACGCCGAAGCAGGCTTATAACAAACCAAATTTAACTAGGAATGACAGAAAATCATTCCAATATAAAAAAAGCTTTGAAAAACAGGACAGCCTAATGTACCCCATTTTTTATAAGTACTTCGTGAGTCATTATGAGGTCGTACTACTTATTTTATGGTACTTAATATAAGTATATTATTACTATTTTTTCCATTTACCTTAAATTTGTTGTTGCTGTAATCCAATGAATATTTGTTCTTTGCATACTAATTGCAATTAATATTATATTTGTTGTTGTTGCTTAAATTTTAGTTTGCTAGGCGCTTTCCATTGACTGTAGCCTTGCTACTACTCCTTAGTACATACTAAAATTACACTCGGGCTCAGCCTCGACCTCTATCCGTTGACATTGCAAATATCTGCCTTTAATTGTAATATGCATTGACTTGGCATGATTTACAACATTTTTCTTGGTAGCGATGCAGTCGACATAAACCCATTGAGTGTACATTGCGACAGTAACGTGATGTATCTCTGCATTGACCGAGAGCTGAAAGGGAAAAAGGGGGTATTTTTGTATAGTAAAACTGCATATAAAGGGTATATTACTATGTATATCTCAATGGCTTGGGTTAGAATTCGGAGTCCAGCGTCTCAGTTTACTATCGCGCTCAGGGGAGATCTATAAACTTCTTGTGGGGCTTACATACCCAGGTTTTGCCTGGATCATAGGAGATCTGTGAAACTTAACTAAAATTGGATAGGCCTCGCCGTTGGCCGTTTTCTCTGGGTCATAGGATTTAGGAACACTATATCCAAAAAAAAAGGGGGAGAGGGGGAGGGGAGCTGGTAGAGCTACGAAAGAAAATTGTTATAAGATAGTTACTATCTGCTGACCTTGCAGGCACATTTTCATTGGTGGGTGGGCTTAGCCGAAACCCGAAACGCCTGAGGAGCATTACCTGGGTTTCCAGAGGGGTAAGCAACATGACGAAGTTGTTGCTAAGTGTGACTATAGTTTAACACAGCAACGCCTAGATGTCCTCGGAAATGTGTTGAAATTTACTCCGTATGAAGAGACAGAATATCACTAACTTTTGACTACTCTCGATTGGTGTGCTACTTTATATGGTTGTTCTTGTGCTACGTTGTTGTTGTTTTAAACCGCAAAATTACTTCCCGAAAGCTTGGGCAGTGTTATGAGTACGGGCAGTACTTTGCCGATTTGAATACGGTACGGTCTAGCTCTTTCTGGTACTGGTGAGACTGCCGAGAGTATGCTTATTTTGAACCCTCGAACACTCATCTACGGAGATATTTGACACCTCTTATTGGAGACCCTGGAAGTTACGGTATTCCAAAACTCCGTTGACAAAGCAATCGGTATTTAAACTCGGCACTAAGCCTTTGATTTCAGAAGCAGTTAAGAGCTGTGTGATTTTCTGAGCCTTTGAAAACTTACTACACCAGTGAATGCGAAATACTGCTAAGAACCTGCCGTTCGAAACCCAACTAAGTAAGTACGTTTAAGCTCGCCATATCGAAGGAAGAAAAGCAAAAGCTTCGGTACGGCATTCATTAAGTTATCTTGGATAAAGCAGAGCCAGTTCGACTAATTAGGGAATCCGCAGTCTGGTTTCCCCCAGCGGGTTAGGGGGCTTAGAATATACCCTCGGCAGTTGTGCCTGCCGCCGTCAGCGGCGACTAAAATACCCAATTCATTAAAGGGGTTGTGCAGCACCACCATTTAAAGGGGATGCCAGCGCAATTTATAACTTTTCCAACCCAATTGTCTACCTCACATTACTTACTTAATTGGCGCTTAACCGTTTAAACGGTTATGGCCGTCCAACAAGGCGCGCCAGTCGCTCCTTCTCTCTGCCAACTGGCGCCAATTGCTCACACCAAGGGAGTTTAAATCGTTTTCCACATGGTCCTTCCAACGGAGTGGGGGCCGCCCTCTATCTCTGCTTCCATAGGCGGGTTCCGATAGAAAACCTTTCTTGGCCGGAATGTCATCTTTCATTCGCATAACATGGCCTAGCCAGCGCAGCCGCTGCGTTTTAATTCGCTGGACTATGTTGATGTCTGCGTATAGCTCGTACACCTCATCGCTAAATCTTCTTCGATACTCGCCATCGCCATTTTTCGAAGAAACTTTGCTCTCGAACACTCCCAGAGCCGTTTCATATGATGTTCTCATGGTCCATGCTTCTGCACCCTATAGCAGGACGGGAACGATAAGTGACTTCTAGAGTATAATTTTCGTTTGCCGAGAGAGGATTTTACTCACCTACCTTTGGCAAATTCTGCTTCTTTAACAGTCGATGCTCTGGCTACCCCAAGTTCCTCATGGAACTGGGGCGTGTAGGGCGAGAGGGCTTAGAAGGTTCAAGGTGGTCATATTAAGTCGCTGCCGAAATGGCCGGGCTTGCACTTCAATGGTGCTTGTTACCGGAACGTACAGGATCTATATCCAGCAAAGGACCATCAACATCGATAAAAGATTTTGGGGAGTGTCTTTACCGCTACAACAACACGCAGTCTGATTTGTGCGGACATTGCGGCTAAAAAAAGTGGCTAACAAAGCTAGGAGCTCATTAGCATGAGCATGTTCCCATCCAGGTACTCAATTCCTAAGCTTACTTATGGTGATATGTAAACAAATACAAATATTTCAACATCTGCTAAGTCGACCAGTCTTTCTGGGGGACGATGCTAAAATACTTTGGCTTGGATACTAGCATAGCTAAGGTTGATCAGGTTCATAAAATCGTTGTTACAATATTCTAATGTGAGCTTGCTGTTTATGATAGTACTACATGAACATGGATCGAGCCATGAACATGAATTGAGCCTTCCCTTAGAAACCAAAATCTAACCTTCGCTTCACATTAAAGCTCCTTATGGAGACCTCATCACATTTTTCTTAAAACTAACTAATAAATTGGTAATACAACTTACCACTCGCATAGCATGGCGGACTCTTGCAAACTTTCATGACCGCGGGACGTGGCTGATGGCGGCAAGCATTACCAGCTGGTCGGCGCGTGCCATACCAAACACATTGCAAAATGCGATATTTAATACCCGGACGACCGCATTGCGCATTGCACTGTAATTTTAAGTGAGATAGAGAGGGAGAGAAATTAAAATACAACAAAAAACAACAATAATAAAAAGTAGTCTAAGTGAATTGAATGCGACAATAAACTCACCTCCGACCATGGCTCTACACGCCAAACACCCTTACAACGTTCACTAAAGCATTCCTGTCGACTAATCGGACGTTGTGTTAAACTGCAGGCAGTCGTCACCGCCTCACTGCCATTCACATAACGGCACTTGACCTCACGCTTTTGTATAGCAGTATTACTGCCAAAACAACGTGAACGTTGACACAATGACCATTCGCCTATCTCCCAACGGGCACACTCCTCTTGACCGCACACTTCAAACGTGTCCGGCATACTTAGTCCATAATCCTCACAGTGTGTGTTAGCTACAGTTTCAATATCTGATTCTACATTTGATTCGAGCGCATTGTGTGTGGGTAAATGATGGCGTAAACGTACACAAGTGACTAAACGACGCTGTGGGATTGTAAGGAATAGGAAAATGAAGATAATGTTATTAAGAGAATTTTGTAAATAAAATATATAATTTAAATTAAAAAATGAATAAACTCTTTCAACTTTATTTTATTAAGAACTTTATATTCACGTTCATGTCGAGTTAGCACAGCGACAGAGATTCAAGCAGTAAACATCTCATGCGTGAATTCTATGCTCAAACACTCTCCATGTTAACACATACTTCTACAAAAAAAAAGTTGCGATTGAATTCGAAGCTCTGTCGGCGTTGTGCACTACTGTTCTAGATTAAAGTTATTGAGCCACTTTATTGAGAAAAACTTGAAGTGTTATATTTAGCCTTTTCTCAAAGATGGATGCAACAACTAGGAAGCGGGGAATGTTGGCAATTCGCTATCGAAGTGTTAGCGGTTTATTATAGGCGTGTTATCGGCCACCAAAAATAACTCCCGTAAATTTTATCAAAAAATTCGGCGACATACGGAATGTATTAAACCCGGGGCAAAATCAAGAGGCTTCTTGGATTACAGGGGGAATACTTCTCTCTGCTCTTATGGAGAGACCGATGAAATGCCTAGGGAATATAAAATACCAGACCTTGGAATCGAGAATAATGGGATTAATATTCCCTCGCCCGACTATGACGAATAGTAGCATTTGCGAAATTAAGGAAACGCCTAAGGGGCGGACGCTAATGGATTTTCTGCGCAGCTTTTCAAATACGGCGGCGAACAGTTCTTCTATGCAAAATATGGTAGGACGTTTGGAATCTAAGTGGTCTTTACATAAATAAAAAATAAATGTAAGGCGCGATAACCTCCGAAGAGATCTAAGGCCGAGCTTCTCTTCCAATTTGCGTCGTGCTTCTCTTGATTTTCCCTACAAAATTGGCCGGATGGGACCTACATGTTTTATGCCGACTCCGAACGGCATCTGCAAGGTGGATGAGTTTTCACTGAGAGCTTTTCATGGCAGAAATACACCCGGAGCGCTTGCCAAACACTGCCGAGGGGCGACCCCGCTTAGAAAAATTTTCTTCTAATTTAAAAACATTATTTCTAAAATTTTGATGTTGCTTTGCCCGGGGTGTGAACCCAGGGCATACGGTGTGGTAGGCGGAGCACGCTACCATCACACCACGGTGGCCGCCCACAAGAATGGGAAACATTCAAACTACGTCACCTTTCACGAAATCAGATATGTAAGTATTGCATAAAGGGTCCAGTCCAGCGTATTGTCCGAGGATCTGGTGAGTGGACCTTATCAATGCAGCTTTAGACCTGGCAAATCTATCATCGATCACTATGTTTGAATTCAGTTTCCCCGCAAAACTTGTACAGTCGTGCAAAATGACTTTGGGTAACACCATTAGCTCAGTCATAATGGAGCTCTCCGAGTAGTTTGACCCTAACCCTGGTTTCAGACAATGAGGACAAAGAGAAGTATCTGCTATCATCAAGCAAAAAGTCGGCGCGATTGCGTATTGGCAACCACGTTACTGTTGGCGGCCATAATTTTGAATTAGTAAAGGACTTCGATTATTTGGAAACCAGAATGATTACAAACGATACCGTCATTGGAGAAATCCAGCGAAGAATCCCTCTTGACAAAAAATGCTACTCTTCAGTGAGTAGGCAATTGAAAAGTAAAGTCCTCTCTCGACAAACGAAGAGCATGCTCTACAAGTCTATTAACGTACCCGTCCTACTCTAAGGTGCAGGCTTATGAACCATGACAACATCAGTGTTCGAGAGAAAATTTCTTCGACATCGAGTACAGAAGATTAAACGATGAGCCGTACGAGCTTTATGCAGACATCAACATAGTAGAAATGAAAGATGATGTTCCGGTAAAAAAGGTTTTCTGATCGTAACCCGCCTATAGAACCCGAGGAAGAGAGCGATTCCCATTTCGCTGGAAGGAAAACGATTTAAATTCCCTTGGTGTTACCAATTAGTAAAAGGTAAAGCCCTCTCTCGACGAATAGAAATCACGCTCTACAAGTCTCTCATCATACCTGTCTTCAAGTACGGCTCGGAGTAAGGGACGACGACGAGAGAAGGTGAGACGGCTCTTGGAGTGATCGAAAGAAAAGTTGTCCGGAAGATATATGGTCTGTGAGACGACGGCGAGTATCGAAGAAAATGTAACGATGAGCTCTATGAGCTTAACTCAGATATGAAGAATAAAACCCCAAAGGCTTCGCTGGCTAGGTCATGTATGCGAGAGCGGATGAAGACGCTCCGGCCAAGAAAATATATCAGTGGATCAGGCAGCCTGGAAGCAGAGGAAGGCGGAGGCCTCCACTGAATGAAGACTTGACCTAGCTTGGTGTCCCAATTGGCGTCAGATATCGCGAAACAAGGATAGGCGTGACTTGTTATGAAACGGCTAAATGATGATGATGATGGTGTAACCAATTGTTGGACGACCATAACTGTTTAACCGGTAAAGCGCCAGTTAAGCAAGTAACTGCTTTTGCATTAGAAACATCTCTTCATAGTATCTCAAATTTCTTTAAAATTTAAATACAAGTTAGTGCAAAAGAATATTTGAGGATGAAACTTCGAACGGATGGGCGGACGAATGAACGTAGCATTGCTTTTGGACTTTTAGATTTTTTCGGTTGAGTGTAAAGGCTATCTACTGGCAATCGGTCGTGCATAACAATTGTTTATTTTTTCACGTAGATATCTAGCTTTGCATCAATCTTCAAGTTACGTCATCTCTGTCAGATTACATTGAAAGGAGAATTAAGTCCAAATCTCACACAGCACTACCTACTGAGCATCATTTGAGCTCACTTACTAAGCTTTTAAACCAAACAAGGAAATACAACTCTACTATATATACTTACTCGTAAACCAGCACCGCCTGCATTACCACATTTTTCCGTACACTCAGACCAATCACCCATGCGCCATTCGTACGTGATACGATAGCTACTGCTGCTGATGGTTGGTAATGTGGCCGTTTCCACTTCACCCTGTTTCTGCCATCTTTCATGCGGTGAATGCTGCGGTGACTCTGACTCATATGTTTCGGCAACAACGTAGACTGGGTCTTCTGGTGTTGTGGTTGTATCGCTGCTGTAGCCGTTTATTTGGTCTATTGCTTGAGGTTCATGCCAAACAAAATTTTTATTGTTGTTATTGTTGCTGGCTATTAGGTCTTCCATTGCACTTGCTGTAAGCGTTGATGAGGCGTATGCATCTGATGCAGTTGCCGAGGCAAGTGATTCTCGTAGATCTTTAGCGTCGATTTGTTGTGGTCGCGCCGGTTCGTCTTGTTCGAAATTTTCCAAATCGATGCCGAATTGTAGACCTGTGTCATGTAGCATGTGTTGTCCTCTTGAATTGCTGAATTTCTGAAATGGCCACAAGTGCTGCGGTAGCGTAGTTTTGGTGATGTTGTAGAGGATGGGAAAAGATGGGAAGAGAGTAAAAATAAGATAAAAAGAGAAAATCGGATTAGTAAAATGTACGGTTGCACAATTGTTCAAGTGTTTTTGTTGTTGTTGCTAAGTTGGCAGCTTAACAAGGTTTAAAGTAGCGGCAAATCGCCATTGAGCTGAGCTGAAAATTTTGTAAGAAGCGTACGTGATAGGCATGCAATAGCAGTGTAAGCGTTGTAAAATGGCTTTCGTGGACATATTTGTGTGTGTGTTTATATGTGTAGTGTATGTGTATTTGTTGTTGTATTAATGCAGCATGCAATTGCTTAAAGTAAATTTCTATGCATATATATTAGAGATATCCGGCGCGGTACTATATTTTTTACTCATTTAAGATTGTTTAGGCCATTTATTGTTCATGTCAAAAATTGGTCTGATATGGTCGAAAGTGGTATAAACGGATGCGCATCACTGCCAGTTATAAGGAACTAATTGCGAAATTTAACTCTTTCTAACTGTTCATAAGTTATTAAAAAAAAACAGGCGCTTTCGATGTCAGCTTAACGCGGACTTTGCATCACCCAATTCACCAAGTTATTAAAACAAAACACTAAAAGAAAAGTTTTATAATAAATTTATATGCTCACTTTGCTTATTTTTTCAAAAAATTGATAATGAACAATGCAAATAAAATGGCCCAAGGCGAACATGTTTTCAAAGTGACCTCAAGTTGTTAAAAAAGCAAATTACCGAAAAAAGGTGCCGATTAAAAAAAAATTACATTGCGATTGGCTGAAGGAATAAGCGAAATCAGTTGCAAAATCCTTTAGTAGGTGCTAGGGGCATAAATACTCCTTTGAAATGATTCGTACCTCATACTTAAGTTGAGGATATATGTACGTATGAGAAGGGTTTGAAAGATCACTTGGGCTTACATTTAAACACCTGTAGTTTATATGCGAAACTATACAATAGCGTCTGAAATGTTAATTTCCACACTTCAATACCCAAGTCTCCCGGTTTAACATTTCCTAAAGTTGGCGGCCCTTATGCAAAACTAGTCCCTTGGAGTGAATAACATTGTTTATAGCCTACCAACCAAGTTTAAATATAACCTACACGTTACGGCTCCTTTTACAAATGTGAACACGTAGACACATATATTTACCAGGTGAGGCTTTGTCCTTCGCAAGAACACTCAAGGGGGTGAAACAAAAGCTTTCCCAAGACAGTCGAACTAAAGACCGTGTGTGCTACTACCCTAACGTAGTGGACAGTCGAACTAGTCTGAAAACTGAAGCTACGCGGTCATCCATTCTAAAATATCGTTTTCATTTAACGAATACTATTGAAATTAATGTTGTGAACACAGACGTCTGCAAAATTTGATCTACATTTTAAAAATTGTATCCAGGGTCCTTGTAAAATTTTAATTATGTAGATGCGCCGAGGATTATACGATTTTCAACCATGAGTTAAGCAATTACATCCACTTAGACTGCTTATGATTTCGAGGGCGGCATCCTTTATGTGTTCGAAGTCGCAGTCCTATAGCTTCTGTACTGGCATATGTTGTCAGGGTCAGGAGGCGTGGTAGCGACTGGTGGTCGGGATTGCTACTGTTCGCACATCGGGAATTGTAGCTCCTAATCATCGGGAATTGTAGCTCGGAAAAACTTGATGCGCCCTGTACCACGAGAGGCATGAGTATTAATAGACCATGAATAGCAACCGTAATTCGCCTTTGTGCGTGACCGCCAAGGAGCCGCAAATTATTTAAAGAAATTGTGCTTGCGACGATTATTAGGAGTTAACCCCAGGTGAAACTACACTTTGCACGAGATATACAGACAAAAGTGTGACCACTTTACGTATCTCTATTTCTTTTCAGCAGACGCGGCAGTACCAATTCCAAAGACCGGGGGTTAGGTTCGACGCCTCCCTGGAGGGACAATCCCTCCGCAAAGAGCTACTACTGAGAATTTTTGAACGATCTGCGAGTTTTTGAGGCAAAAACCCCGGATCTTTCCGAAATGCCCAAAAATTTGATTTCCTTAAATACATCTAAATAAAACCTTTTCCTAAATACTTTTTTTTTAATAGAAAAATCAAGCCGCCGATAAAGTGATCGGCGTAAACCTCTAATATATATGTATGTAAATTCATGCAAACACAAAGATATTTTTCTCTAATTACCACTTACAGTGTTGTACTAAAAATGAACCCAGATGTCTGATATTTTTATAGGTTGCTTTAATCAACTTAAGCAAATATATAATGTTTCATCTAACACAACATTTTTTCGATTTCGGTACGAGGCTATGTGGTTTCTACAAAGTATACCTAATTGAAGCCAGAGTTAACTCACTTAACCAAATAACCAGCGAATCAAATATCGATTGTACGAAGTAAGCTTGTTCGTATATTTAAGTGAAGAACTTATTTTAAACCAGAGAAAAAACTATTCTTCGGCGTTTTTGTTCATATGGTGCTGCTATTTTATAGCACAGCACTGTATCAAGGTTGCCTACATATACACACATGCACACATATATAATCTTGCTGAGATCTTGGAATTATATGGCAAGTTGTGGTCGCCTGCAATTTAAGCCATTAAATTTCACCAGCCGCAGTGACCCACTTAAGCTGCTGGTTACCCTTCAAGTATGCCGCTCTCATCCTTGTTAAGAAGCCGAATTTCACATTTGTATTGTCTGCTATGCTTCAGCTGTTACTTGTACGAGACTTTACCCGCATCACATATTCTTTGCTAATGACCGCAAACACTTTTTCATTATTTATAACTTATTCGATTCCTTCCTCCCCTACTCGACATCCCGCTGCCGTTTACAACATCTATGGTGTTTTTATGCTATGATAAAGTTTAATTGTTTGTTTTTTTATTTTAAACAACCTCTATTTCGTACAAATTTTGGAAATATACTCGTAGAGTATGTTATGTTACATCATCAACGCCCTTTAGAGGCAGGAGCAGTAACAAAATGGAAAACAAAACCTGCATGATAGGCCGATAATGCGACAAGAAGAAAATAGTTAACTAGAGCACAAATATGTAATAAGCATTGTGAGATGTTTAACATGATTTTGATATACAATTAACTTGATATGCCACAAATTAGATAGAATATGAAGTGAGGTTATGTGAAAAAAGTAAAATTCGTGATAATCAGGGGCCCTATTCACTATCTGTGAGTTTTAAAGTGTACACAAGAAATTGTGTAAACTTTGAAATTCTGATTCTGTAAAGCAAAACTGTGAACAAGAAAACTCAATGATTAAAACTTCATGAGTTTTCTTGGGAGCCAGTGTACACTATTGTGACATTCAAAACTCATACGCCCTGTTGCAGAATAACTTTTTTTCTTTTCATGGCGTTTGACAAACATTTTCTCACTGACATATGTCTTTTACATTCAGCGCTCATTCAGCAAAACAATGTGCACAATACTTTACAGAATTGCATGAAAATTTAAAGTGTAAATTTTGTGTGCAAATGAGTTTTCGATGAGTGTACATTTTTAAGTGTTTACAGTTAGTGAATTGACCCCCAGGTTCGACTTAAAGCTTTGAAAAAATAAAACACGCGTCAAGATATTTCTAAAGCTGAAATCATATAAAATTGATGTTCACATGAAATGCAATGAAATGAAATTTAGGTTATGTTGAATTAAAGTTAGGTTAGGTTACCAAAGTATATGAAAATAAGCTTGTTCAGGTAAAAAATAGTTTAAATGTTACAAGAGAGTATAACAGGGCACAGTATCTTAGTTGTGAGGTTCAATTATTTCGTAGATGGTATAGGTAGCGTAGAAAATATTTAAGGTTAGGGTGAATATAAGTATACGCCGAAAAGTATAATTAAAGGTTATGTCACAAAAATTTATATATGAGAAGCAAGGTTAGGTTTGGGTAATCGTTTAACCGCAATTGGAGAAGCTCACTTGAAAAACAAAGAGATACCTTATGCTACCACATAAAGTAAAGCGGACGCCATCGGAAATACTTTCTTCGCCGGAGCGTCTTGGATCGTTCATATAGAATGAACTATCCTGCTGAGCCTTTGGGCTTTAATTTGCCGCACTATCTTCAAATCTTCGTAAAGCTCATGCAACCCATAACTTCATTCGATACTCGCCGTCAGTATCACGGAAAGTACCGTAAAACTTCCGGAGAACTTTTCTTTCGAACACCCCTAGAGGCATCTCCTTTCTTCTTTGAGAGAGGACTTTACTTTTCAATTGCGTACACAATCCGAAGTAGCAATTATTGGCAAGAGTTATTCTCCGTTAGATTTTTCAGCTGGCATCGTTTTCGCTATTATTGCTGGTTCCCAGATAGACGAACTCCATCGCAGTACCTCTTTTTGGAGCAGAGGAAGTGGGAAACTCCTATAGAGTTGAGGGTAGTAGGGGAGGAAGACTTGACCTCCCTTGCTGCTCATAATTGGCTACAGTTATCGCGAAACAGGGATAGCTGGCGTGACTGTCTACGAAACGGCCAAAATCGCTTAGCGGTAAAACGCCAATTAATGATGAATGATGATGATAGGCGCCACCCGCAAAGAATACTCCCTATATTTGTGAGGCCCTGGATATCAGACAAATATTACAGGTAAACAAGAAATTAGGACTCCACCTCTTCCACGCTATTGTAGTAAGAGGACTTTTCATGAGTCGGGAGTCGCACTGCAGGAACTTTCACTGAGCAGTTCCTTGGATAATTTCGATTAAGAGCTCGAATAAGCGCCTGCTCTTCTCGTGTTTCTAGTAAGATTCGAAGTTCTTCTGTGCATTGCCTACCAACGTTTGTCATGATGTTCCGAGAGCTCTGCTGATAAAAGGTTGTTTCAAGACAAACGTCCAACAAAAGAGTAATCAAATGAGCACCATTAAATACAGCCGGCAAGCAGTGATCGTATATATTTTCATAAAAAAATTGAGTCCAATTCTGAAAGTTTTTATTTAGTCTTTGAAGCACTGCACACATAGTCTTACAAGTCCAGGCAACCATGTTTAGCATACATTTTCTATGAACCGGCATAATAAGCGATCTGAGTAGGGCACCACTGAGCAGCCACTGGCTGCGTCATCCAGATCTCACTTCGTAGTCCTAGTGATGGGAATGACTTTTGGTAACTTGCTGATGTAAAGCAGGGCTGCTAGAGTTCTGTCAAGAGCTCACAAGCATACGGAAATTTAGACTGCTCGATAGCTGCAACGATTTTGTAGATGATAGTTGAGATGTCATGTAGAGCGCAAACTATTATTGAGTTCAGTATACTATTGAACAGCTCAGAGAAGTGATTAAAATGAAGTGTACAGCGTTTATTTTAACTCAGTATGGATTGCATCGCCTACCTTGAAATAAAGATATCTAGGAATCACATATTAGTGTTTTATGGAACACTTGGCGCCCGAGCAGGACCATTTTACTCGAATAAGGGTCTAAAAAGGGTCCCAAAGCTCCCGATAGTAATTTGCATGTTTGCTAATGGGCAGGTGACTTTCGGTTCAGATGAAGTAGCGCTGAACTCACACAACTACTTCTCAGGTCTCGTTACCTAGCGGAAGAATAGCTTCAGCATCTACTTTGTAGTTTGACAATACTAAGTGAAGCTTACATCTTTGCCACCTTATTCTTACTTTTTCATTTACTATTATAGATCTCGCGATTGATTCTGTTTATAGTCAAAATTTGCTGGTCCGCTTCTTTGCGGGTTCGAAAGCGTTTAGTTTTTATCCAAAATCCGCCAAGCGCAAATTTATTCAACTCCACTCTATTCTGTATTACCTGCTATTACCACATAGCGATACCCCTAGGTAAGCACTACATGACTTTTTGATTTCCCACGGGCGCATGAGTACACCAACAGCCATCCTGTTAGCCAAACAATATACTAGCAACCAGATGTGTGAATTGGAGTAGTCAAAAATACCAAAAGTACTGTAAGGAATACGAGTTGAGCTCAGTACACACACACTTATTTATGTAGTACTGTAAGGAATACGAGTTGAGCTCAGTACACACACACTTATTTATGTAGTCGCACTTGTACAATAGAACAGCAAACCCGTGCAAATTACTTCAGGTCTTAGTTGAGCTGCAACTGCCGTATGGCTAAAGCACTGGATATTTTGTGCTGCAATTATGCATTCATTGCACTCATGTTACAGATAGGGAATCGGTATTCCTGCTTTTACCAACTTTTTTGTTGCTATCGAAAAATGACAAAACTGTTTTGCCGCAGTTGCACCGCACGGGTGTTAGCGTGAGTGAGTACTGGGAATGTGGGATGGAGGCATTAATGAATATTTTACACATTGTTTGAATATTGGTACACTGATGGCCAAAAGAGTGGCATAAGAAGTTATTGTCATTCTTACTTTTTACTCCATATTACGAACCAATTAAGAGTCACGCCACGTAGATGGAAAAGTTGCTGCCTTGTCACACAGACGCATTCGCGTTCCATCCTCCAGCTGACAAGAGCGACAGATTTGTGCATCCGATAGATTTAGCTTACTAAGATGATATCGTAGACTACAGTGTACCGTATAGTACCATGTGAGGGTTACTTGTGGTGTTTTAAACCATGGACTGCTGCTATAGCATCCTACTTGGCAAGGTAGACAGTATGTTTATTACCTTCATATCCCTAATGCAGAGGTAGCCATCCTAACAAAATCTCCCTTTTGGCTGCCAGAATAAGTTGTTATAAGACTGTATTGCAAACTTCTATTGCATGGATTTCTACGTGAGAAATATTGAGGGGAGCATACCATTGTATCGATTTCTTGAAGTTCGGCTTATACACAACAGCTCACCTTTTTTCGTCATCAAGTTTTGATACATCCTTGAACCAGACCACTGACGCAGGGTCAATAAAAGGATTACTTGTTTGTCCAAGAGTTCTGCTCACAATCGATACCTAATTACTTTACTTTCATATGTTTTGAAGTCTTGATGCAGAAAGTGTTGCATCTTTCTCTAAACGAAAATGGAGCTGAGGTATTCCCACTAAGACACTAAGTGATCAGCATGGAGCGTTTTCCGGAAACGATTCAGAGAATCATCCTAAAATAGTCGCGAAATGATTCCGAAACGGCTTCGATTTGTTTTAATAACAACCTGAAAATTACACCGAAATGGTTCAAAACTTATTCCGAAATAGTTCCGTAATGGCCCAGAAATAGCCTCGAAACAACAGGAGAAGCCTTTTAAATGATCCGCATATATAATCAAAGTGATCTTGAAATGGTTCCGGAATGATGCCGAAATTATTTCTAAAACTACCTTCTTTTTCAACATTTGTTAGACCAAAGCTTCCATTGTTACAAGACAACTAGCAATTTGGATTGCATATACAAAATTTACAAAAGTTTGCAAAATAAATATAAAAAAGGTGGAAAAGTCAAAATGTTTTCCCCACCAGTGTTCGGATTCTTTTACATATCGTTGCCACACGTATTATGTTTGGCACCAATGCACAATTGTTCTACCAATATGTGCCATGGTAAATAACGGCACTTGTGTGTGTGCGCTCATAATGAAAATGAGCAATCGCTTGGTAATTTTTTCCCCCAACAGTGGGTAAATTCAGCTCAATTTGAAATTTTTTGTTTCGCATAACAAAAAAATCGTATTTGAATTGAATTCGATATAAATGGATGATGTTTGCATGAATACGTTTCGATATCGCTGAGTGAGTACTTACAATTTTATATTATTGTGGAAGCTATTTTTTATAAATTTTTTGTATACATAGTTAATAGCATGGTATAAATATTACCAGGTAAAACCATTTACTCTTCTTGGCGGCCATAATGGTTTTTTGATTTTTAAAAAAGTTTTAAAATCACTCTCTTAAACTTTGTGGAAATGCCAAACCAAAGTAAAAAAAAATGTTGGTTTGACATTTTCATTTTTTAATACCAAAAAAATAAAATGCTTATGAAATAAGTGAAAAAGTATTTCGTAAAGTTTTGAAATCGGTTTTTATGTATATGGCAAAAAAATGAGTTACCAATATAATGGATGCCTCAACACGTGCTATTTTTCCAAAGGCAAAGAAGAACGAATGTTGGAGACCACCCCTATTGATTTTTCATTTATCCTTCTTCACTTGGTTGATACGTCTTTAAGCCTTAAATATGCTGAAACTTCACTTTATAAGAGATCAAGTGTCCTCGCTACTGCGGAAAAAAATGATCTTGGAGATATTCTTTGGTTTGTTTTCGTCCTTTCCCTCGCGGTTGGAAGATACATTTTTTAATTGGCGCTTAACCGTTTAGGAGATGCTGGTCGTTGTGTAATAAGTCACTCCAGCTAACCCTGTTTCGCGATAACTGACGCCAACAAGGGGCACCAAGAGAGATCAAAGTCTTCCCCCACCTGATCTTCCCATAACTTGCCCGACGTCATCAAAAAACGCTGTAGCTCTTCGCAGCTTAGCTAAATATCAACGTCCAGTTGGAGTGTGATAGTTCGTGGAGATTGCATTTACCGGCTGAACGGTCAAAGTCTGCCACCGTGGTGTAGAGCTAGTGTGTTGGCCTATCCATCAAAAATATTTAAGGAAATTTGTATAAATGGTATTCATTGTCCCTCGGCATTACTTTGGCACCAAAAGTTCGTCCGAATTAGCAGATAAATTTTTGGGTCGGCACAAAACATGTATTTAGGTGAGACAATTCGTAGAAGAAAGAATACACGATAAGTAGCCTACGAATTGGATGGAAAGCTAGACCTTAATCTCCTCAGATATAAACACCAAATTGTTATTATTAGTAGATATGTATCTCTTCCGTACACCTTGGCGGTAAGTCGGGTTTTTCTTCTGGTCGCGCAGACGCTGATACATTTTTAAACAATTTGTTGAAGAAAATTCCTCAGAAGAGGATCGTGGCCTGATTCTTCCTTTTGCGGGAAACCACAATACAGTTCTTGAATTGAAAATTCTGGAATGCGGTTGACCGTTGAGATTTCTTATTTTATGGCTATTTCCACCAATAAAAAATTCGGTTTTGGATAAAATATCATAATATTAATGTTAAAAAAAAATAAATGTAAGGCGCGATAACCTCCGAAGAGATCTAAGGCCGAGCTTCTCTTCCAATTTGCGTCGTGCTCCTCTTGGTTTTTTCCCTACAAATTGGCCGGACGGGACCTACATGTTTTATGCCGACTCCGAACGGCATCTGCAAGGCAGATGAGTTTTCACTGAGAGCTTTTCATGGCAGAAATACAATCGGAGCGCTTGCCAGACACTGCCGAGGGGCGACCCCGCTTAGAAAAATTTCTTCTAATTGAAAAATCTTATTTCTAAAATTTTGGTGTTGCTTTGCCCGGGAGTTGAACCCAGGGCATACGGTGTGATAGGCGGAGCACGCTACCATCACACCACGGTGGCCGTGTTAGAACGCAAAAATATATGGTAATTCTATACGACAGCATGACACCGGTAATACGCGTCCAAAAATACCGAGAGGTGTCAAAAGACTCGTATTGACCTCGACAACAATAATCCGAAGGCGGAAAATAAAAATCTTAAATCGTTCAAAAGATATTAACGAAAAATTGAAAAATGACCCCGGAGTGCTCCGAAACCGAGGGTGGGATCCATAGTATTTTTGCGCAGAACACCTTTCTGCATTGGCGGCCTTTGGCTGCGCTTATAAAAAATTACATTGGGTGCGTTCAACACCGCTTTGAAGACCAAAACTATATCCCCAGAAAACACTTATGTTCACAATTTTTTTTTGTGGGCACCACAAAATCATCAAAATTACAACACTTACTTACTTACTTACTTACTTAATAGGCGCTTAACCGTCTAAACGGTTATGGCCGTCCAACAAGGCCAGTCGCTCCTTCGCTCCGCCAACCGGCGCCAATTGGTCACACCAAGGGAGTTTAAATCGTTTTCCACCTGGTCCTTCCACCGGAGTGGGGGCCGCCCTCTACCTCTGCTTCCATAGGCCGGTTCCGATAGAAACACTTTCTTGGCCGGAGCAGCATCTTTCATTCGGCTAACATGGCCTAGCTAGCGCAGCCGCTGCGTTTTAATTCGCTGGACTATGTTGATGTCTGCGTATAGCTCGTACAGCTCATCATTAAATCTTCTTCGCTACTCGCCATCGCCAACGCGTAGAGGTCCATAAATCTTTCGAAGAACTTTTCTCTCGAACACTCCCAAAGCCGCTTCATCTGCTGTTGTCATGGTCCATGCTTCTGCCCCATATAGCAGGACGGGTACGACAAGTGACTTGTAGAGTATGATTTTCGTTCGCCGAGAGAGGACTTTACTTTTCAATTGCCTACCTAGTCCAAAGTAGCATTTATTGGCAAGATTGATTCTTCGCTGGATTTCAGTGCTGATGTTGTTGCTAGTGTTGATGCTGGTTCCCAAATAAACGAAGTCTTTTACTATTTCGAAATTAAGGCTGCCAACAGTAGCTTGGTTGCCAAGGCGCATATGCGCTGACTCTTTGCTCGATGACAGCAGGTACTTCGTTTTGTCCTCATTCACCATCAAACCCATCTTTACCGCTTCTTTTTCCAGTTTGGAGTAAGCAGAACTAATAGCGCGGGTGTTTAGGCCGATGATATCAATGTAATCAGCATATGCCAGTAATTGCACGCTTTTATAGTATATTGTTCCAGTGCGGTTATGTTCTGCAGCTAGTATAATTTTCTCCAGCATCATATTAAAGAAATCGCACGATAGGGGGTCACCCTGTCTGAAACCTCGTTTAGTTTCAAACGGCTCGGAGAGGTCCTTCCCAATTCTGACTGAGCTGATGGTGTTGCTCAACGTCATTTTGCACAGCCGTATAAGTTTTGCGGGGAAACCAAATTCAGACATAGCGGCATATAGGCAGCTCCTTTTCGTGCTGTCGAAGGCGGCTTTAAAGTCGACGAAGAGGTGATGTGTGTCGATTCTTTTTTCACGGGTTTTTTCCAAGATTTGGTGCATTGTGAAAATCTGGTCGATGGTAGATTTACCAGGTCTGAAGCCGCACTGATAAGGTCCAATCAGCCGGTTCACGGTGGCCTTCAATCTTTCGCACAATACACTTGAAATTACAACATAAAAAAAAATAAATGTAAGGCGCGATAACCTCCGAAGAGATCTAAGGCCGAGCTTCGCTTCCAATTTGCGTCGTATAACAACCACATGAAAATTTTCAAAATTTCTTTTGCAAATATCTCTTGATATACCCAACATTTTTTACCTCTGCTTTCGGATTCGCTGTCGTATAGAATTACCAAATATATTACAGTTTGTTTGGCGGCCACCGTGGTGTGATGGTAGTGTGCTCCGCCTACCACACCGTATGCCCTGGGTTCCCACCCCGGGCAAAGCAACATTAAAAATTTTAGAAATAAGGTTTTTCAATTAGAAGAAAATATTTCTAAGCGGGGTGACCCCTCGGCAGTGTTTGGCTAGCGCTCCGGGTGTATTTCTGCCATGAAAAGCTCTCAGTGAAAACTCATCTGCCTTGCAGATGCCGTTCGGAGTCGGAATAAAACATGTAGGTCCCGTCCGGCCAATTTGTAGGGAAAATCAATAGGAGCACGACGCAAATTGGAAGAGAAGCTCGGCCTTAGATCTCTTCGGAGGTTATCGCGCCTTACATTTATATTTATTACAGTTTGTTATATTTTTGTTATGAAAACAACACCAAAATAAAAAAATAAAATGTGAGAGCAGTGAGAATTTAAAATTTTTTTTAAACGTCATTTCGGCTCTCACTGGTTTTACCTTGTACTATTTATACCATGGTTAATAGTTACAAAAGCCCTATGAAGTCATTACACGCTTTTTGAATTGTTTCCTTATTTTCAGTTTTATCGATATTTGGAAAGATCTATGCAAACCTTGGCTAAAACACATAAATACAGTTGTTTTATGTTCTAAACTTTGAATTTATCTGCACTTTTTATCTATTGCGTCCTCTATTTTATCGCCGCGCATGCCACTTGATCGTCCGGGTAACGGATATTTTTGGGCGCATTAGGAATTTGAGGATATAAGTCGCGAGATGTAGAAATAAGCATAACCAGCCTGGACACAAAGTTATGCTTTTCTCTATATCTCGCTAATAATATCTTAAAATTATATCGAATTCGTCTTCGTGTAAAATAATTTCAAAGCCCTGAAGACGGTTACCGTGTGTAACCGAAATATATTGGTAAACTAAAGAAAAAACAATTTTTGGTGTTTTAATACTAAAATTGGACCTAAAGCCGGTTAAACAAATACCTTGTCACAACGTACATATCAGAAACTTTTTATCCATAATCCTTTACTAGGCTTCTGCCAACTATTCTATAAACACAATCAATGATTTTCAGATATGTGAAAGCCTCAACTTGGAAAAACAAAGCATACTTCTCAGGAGGAAAATAAAGTTCGTCACGGTTGTCTTCAAAAACAAGCTCTTAACCGGGAGTGTGTTTTGAATCGGTATGGAATAGAAAATTCGATTTGGTCACGTTAAATCATCTCGAGATGGTTGGGCTAGTACCATAATGGTACTTGTTACCGGAACGTAGCGGATCTTTATCCGTTTAGTTAATCATCAACCATATGAAGTCACCATCTTATCGAATTTTGGAAACATTTAAATTTTTTTATCCCCGCAATTACTTGAACAGGATTACCAATATTTGATAGGAAGTACATATCTAGGGGAGTGGGAAAGGAAATATGACCGAGAGGAGTGGGAGTGGGGGTGGGAGTGCAAAGGGACTGGTTCTAAAACAAGAACTGGGAGTGGGAAAGAACTGGACCTGAGACAGAAACTGAGAGTGGGAGTTTCAGTTGGACTTGGAGTGGTAGTGGAGTGGGGGTGAGTGTTTTAGTGGGATTCATAGTAGGAGTTTGAGTGGAAGTAGGAGGGAGCGCGGGAATGGTAGTGGTGGTGGAAAGATAGTGTGAGTGGGATTGTGGGTGGGATTTAGATTGAGAAAGGGATGTGGAGTGGAAGTGGGAGTGGAAATAGATTTGGGAGTAGGAAGGATATAAATGTAATATAGGATGGACAAGAATAATAAGAAAATGAAAGATAAAGGAAAATAGAATGGCAAAGAGAGTTAGTAGATATGGTAACTAAACAAATGTTTACCACTTTCATATTTGGTCTTAAATTTCTATTTCTTTCAAACGCGAAGCTTTCTTCATAACAAACAATTTAAAATTCAACTTAAATGAGAATCCGACATACCTACATACATAAATATCATGCAAGCTGTCGACTGTCAAATGCCCGTAGAGCTTAACGTACGAGCAAAGATGGCTTGCAAAGCAAAAGTGCAAACGTCAATAGGAAAATGCGATGTGCATAAATGCGAAATTTCTAATTTCGTAAATGCAATTGCACCAACACATAGAACTACATACTAATACCAACATAAGAACATACTTCCGTCTTTCTGCAAACGTTTCATTTCTAATGCCAAATATTCAGATCAGATAAATGACGAACGGCGTATGCCAAAAAGCGGGTCTTAAAGCCAACTCTAGCTGCCGACATGGTAAAAGCAGCAGCATTGTTCACAGCTTATATATGCTGCTATATGTCAAATTTCAAAATGACACATTGAGTAATTAAAGCGCGTCAACATACGCAAAATACCAAAGGCGAAAGAAACAAAAAACACATTCAGCATCTGAGTGTGCCATTCAAATGGAAAGCAATAGAAATGCAATGGCAGCAGGCAGGCCAGCTGAATTAGAGTACAGAATTGTTACTAGAACAGTGATGCACAATGTTGCGGCAGCAACTAAACTGATTATCTGCATCCATTATAGAAGCTCATTCGCTTGTGCAAAGCTTTATGATAAGTGAAATCCAAACTCACTTCACGCAGCTTCGTATAGCTCCATAGTGCACCACTGTTCTTAGTACCTTAAGGCGTAAATATTTGTGTTTGCGCATATGTTTATATGGATGTATTTATGTCTATAAAGTGATTCTGGTAGCTATTCATTTGTATTAGTATGCAAATTCATTGGCAAGACAACGCGATGGTTGCGTTGTGTAGCGTAAATTGCGATTACAAAATTTTGCAAAAATTTGTTAGTTATGCAATTAAGCTATCAGCACTAATTAGTTTTTCACGCTTTAATTGCAGTAATGCAATTTATTCGTGCATATTAATGAAATATTTAAATTCAATTATCGTTATTTTTACAAAAATGTTATTACCCGCACATTTGTGAACATTGAAAAACGGGGTATGAAGAAAAAAGTGCGAAAAAAAACCGATGAGAATGAAAGGGTTCGGGGGTTGGCAGAGTGATTGGTGACAGAAAAATATATTGGAAAGCGGATAAAGAGGGCGCGAGAGATATCGTTAGCAAGATAGAAGAAAGTAACAACAGTATCAAGTAAGAACGGGACTGATCTTTGGGTGTGCCGAAGACATTATACCTTTCATAAATGAAGCTGAACAATCTCATGAAATTTCAAAAATTTCAATAAATATTAAAATGAAAAAGAAATGGCGACAAACCTATTATCTGAACAACGGGATATATATTATATGTAATACAGATTTTAACAATTTTTTCAGGCAATAATGTTCACCGTAGATGAACATATCTTATGAAATTTCTAGCTAAATAAAATGAGGAAGAACTGACGAAAACCCTCATATCCGAAAATATGTTGTATGGGAGATATATGATATTGTAATACGATACGGTCGGTTCTGACAAATGATTAATCGGACACCAAAATATATCCGCTCGCCAAGTTTCATCAAGATTATCTTATACATTGAGGAACTAATTTGCTTCAAACAGACAGAGAGTGAGACGCTAAATCAACTCACCACGTCAGCCTGATCATTTCGGTATTTATCGCTATAACAACATCATTTCGGTATACTTATTGGTGGGTCATATCTTCTCCTTAAAACAAAAATAATAAATGTAAGGCGCGATAACCTTCGACGAGATTTGCGATGTGCTTTAATTTTTACTACAAATTGGTGGGACGGGACCTACTTGTTTTATGCCGACTCCGAACGGCATCTGCAAGGCAGATTTGTTTTCACTGAGCCTTTTAATGGCAGAAATACACTGCCGAGAGGCGACCCCGCTTAGAAACATCTCTTCTAATTGAAAAAAAACTTGTTTCTAAAATTTGGATGTTGCTTTGACCGGGAGTGAACCCAGGATTTTCGGTGTGGTAGGCAGAGCACGCTACCATCACACCACCTTAAGGACTTCTAATTTTCAGACTCGTGCCGAACTTAGGGCCAGATTATGTATGACGCCGTCACACTAATTCGACGAGATAATATATACATAAATATTCAGATACATACACACAAACATACATATGTATGAGTGCAAAAGTTAAATATTTATAATTTTCGCATTTGTACGATACTGCGTATGTGCAATATTGATTGAGATTCTGGCGAGCGCTTTTCCAGCGTCAAGCAAACACATTTTAATTGAAATGAACGCTTTAACAGACTTACATAAATATATTTAAATATGTACGCATATGAAAATATGTTTAAGCGAAGCTTACTCGTGGCCAACAGTCAACCCATACACATTCCTTCATCCCGTTTCATTTCGATCCTCACCTACACTTGTAAGTTATTCAATCATATCTACATGAGCTTATAGCACTTTCACACTATGACACATACCATATAACCAAGAATAAGGAAAACAATTTTTTTTTATTTTAGTAAATATTTAGCCTTCAAAAAGAACTTGGCAACTGTGTTGGCGTTCATAGCATGCTTGTCTAGTGCTTTCGCTGGCTTGATGGCTCTTTTGCTCGTTGATTGGTTAGTATAAATGGATAGCAATCATTCAGCGCTGTGGCTGCTCTTCCTATTTTAATATTATAAGAGTTGTGCATTTGGAAGTTAATAAAATATTGAATTGACTTGCGGTTGTGCATATTCATGTCATTCATACTGCGACAAGTGCAAAGGCAATGGATGCAACAAGTTAAATCTTCAGCAACGAGGAATATAGCGACAATTGAAACCAGCGGCAATTTACTTCCATTTGGGGTTAATATAGAACAGAAACCAGAAGTGGAACAGCAATTGGAAGAGGAATCAGAGCTGGAACGGGAATTGGAACTAGAACAGAATGTGGAACTGAAACAGATTTGAAATAAAAATAAGAGTTTAACAAAAAATTAGAACGCTTAAAGAAACCTGAACTGGAAACGTAGGTGGAATTGAAAAAGAAATATGAACTGAAATCGAAACTAGAACTTACGAGAAATCTGAGCATTAAGAGATACTCAACCTGGACTATAAACCAGAACTGGAGTACTCCATGGATTACACTGATGTAATGCTGAGCTGAAGTATATGGTACAGTTCTAGGACATCGCAATGTTAATTGGACCATATTTTTTGTATGAATTGTGGTTAATTTGGAGCACTCGCTTGGTCCATAGCGAGTACTCCATACATTCATTTTTTCATTTATTTTTCATTTATAAGACATGGTCTTTTACAGTGTCATATTTGAAATGTTTACTTAATACTAATACAAATTTATTACTTATATATATATTTAATATTAGTTAATGACAGCGAGATTCAAAAAGTGAGATCAATTCAAAAAGTGAGATGAAGTAAGACAAAAGCATAGATATTTTTCATAAGTTCATTAACAAAGGATCTGGTGTACAGCTAACTTGAAGCGCTTAGGATTTAGTTCTGACTTTACTTTATTAGGCAACGCATTCCACAATTGCACAGCTCTAACGAAAAACATTCTGGATGTCACCAAGTACTTAAAGTGCGGTATAATAAGGTTGCAAGTACGAGTGACCGCGCAAACGAAAGCTTCGAAACAGACATTCTGGGGGAACGCGAGTAAATAATTTTATGGATAAAAAATAGTAAGCGGCGATCAAAGAACGAAGATAAACTACATTCAAGAATCGTTCTTGAGAAGCTGGAAATATGATCGTATTTCCTTTTAAGAAAAATATATCTGGCGCAATTATTAACTATAAGTTGATATTTCCTCATGGAACATTTATCAAGGCAACCATATTCAGCTCATGGTACGATATTATTGGCAGTAATAGAGTTTTAACAAGTTAAGCTTGGTATCTTCACTAGTTAAATTGGCCGTTTTCCATAAATGTCTCAATATATAATATACCTACTAATTGACGAATTTACATGATCAGCGCAAGTAAGATGCTTATTTAGTATGAACTCAAGCGTTTTAAACAGTCTTCTCAAATTTCACAACATTCCCATTAAGTATTATTGGAGAAACGTCATCAAAATTATAAGAATAATGAGAAATGGCAATCGCCTGCTGTTTTAGATGCATTAAGACAGAGCTTATTATTGTTAGACCATTGATTTATAGCTTTAGGTCTCATTTATTCGACAACAAGATCCTCCACTAACCCCAGAGATGCCGAGAGGTATACTTGCGCATCATCAGCATAAAGATGCATAGATACATTTTGACAACATTTCTCTATGTCATTTATATACAAGCTAAATAAAATTGGACCAAGAATAGAGCCCTGAGGTACACCAGATTTCACCGGCAATGAGCTGGATTTACTATCTCTACACACTACCCTCTGATACCTGTTTGTCAAGTAGCTATTTATGAGCCTTGCAGCATCCCAACTGAAACCAAAGTATGTTTGAAGCTTATGAATAAGAATTTTGTAGCAGACAGTGTCAAAAGCCTTGGAGAAATCCAACAGTGCAAGAATTGTCAGGTCGCCGTTATCAAGGGGAGGCCGTATATCTTCCATTATCTTAAGCATAGCCGTTGAACAGCTATGACCCCTACGATAACCTGATTGGTTTTGTGAAAGCAGATTTTCTTTTGTCAGATAGTTTATAATTTGGCTCAATAAAAGTTTTTCAAAAATCTTTGATAGACACGGAAGAATACTGATAGGCCGAAAATCAATGGTTGGGAGGCATTAACTTTTTTCGGAACTGGTACAATATTAGCTACTTTCCAAGCATCAGGAAAATTTAAGGAAGTTAGTGAAAAGTTAGATTATGTGTAAAAGGCGCAATAATATAAGGTAAAATTAATTTAATGAATTTTAAACTGATCTTATCCTCTCCCGTAGCGTTCGATTTTATTAAAAGAATGGCCCGTATTGTTTCAGCCTCAGTTAAAAAAATAAATGTAAGGCGCGATAACCTCCGAAGAGATCTAAGCCGAGCTTCTCTTCCAATTGCGTCGTGCTCCTCTTGATTTTTCCCTACAAATTGGCCGGACGGGACCTACATGTTTTATGCCGACTCCGAACGGCATCTGCATGGCAGATGAGTTTTCACTGAGAGCTTTTCATGGCAGAAATACAATCGGAGCGCTTGCCAGACACTGCCGAGGGGCGACCCCGCTTAGAAAAATTTTCTTCTAATTGAAAATCTTATTTCTAAAATTTTGATGTTGCTTTGCCCGGGAGTTGAACCCAGGGCATACGGCGTGATAGGCGGAGCACGCTCACCATCACACCCACGGTGGCCGCCATCATGGCATTTTGGCAATCTTTATTAACTTGTTCAATGCAACCCTGCAATTGTTCCTCCAAAAATAGATAAGAAA